>BMAV01020634.1:0-33289 GCA_019973955.1 Trichonephila inaurata madagascariensis | reverse complement strand
CGTTATTAAATCAAACCCAAAACTTTTCAAATTGTTATAGATGGGGTTTTCTACGCCGCATCAAAATAAAAGAATTTTAAAATTTGGGGTTTGTCATATAAAAATGAAAAATATCGTTGCCACCTTTTTTGATTTCTGTCTATCGGTGAAGGATCTTGAATGGATGTAATTTCATTTGAGGGCTCACTTTGTTCAGTAAAAGGAATATTTCGGATCTCTCTTTATAAATGCTTTATTTTTCCAAGTAACTTCAAATATACGGGATGGTCCTGGCACACTTATGTCATCTTTTTCCTCATCAATATCGGTATTTTCACTTAAAGATGACTTTGCAGTCATTACATCCTCTGCTTCACTGAGCGATGATTCATCCGGATTCAATATCAGAAGGTAAGTTGTGAAATACTTCCAGAGCTTCTGGAATGGTTAATCCTTTTCTTGGCATTTAAAACAAATTACCAGAAATTACACGAACAAGTACTTAAAACATCTTATCACCAATATTAAGAAATACAAGAAAACGCTGGAATGATATTTTTGTCTTCTCAATACAAAATGCCTAAGGAAAATTTGTCTCTGAGCTCATAGCCCTAAAATATTGTAACGTCAGCTCATTAGCAGAACTCACTTAATCTATACATGTCAAGATTGACCTATGGAGTTACTTGACCAAATGGACCATTGTGTCTCATAAACTGCACCAGTGGTGTGTCCGTTACGCTTTTGACAACACCGCGTGCGAACTGTCTCGGAGAATGTTTTTGAATTAGCTACTGCTTATTTTTCTTAAACTAACAGGCACCTGTTAGTTCAAGAACGATATATAGGAAGGAAACTACAAGTTATAATCCTTTTGTGTTGAGTCCCCATCCTATTATTGCGTAGCCAATTTGAATAAAAATGTACTGTTGCAAAGGATAATCTCAGAAGCAAACTCAGTAAAATGTCCGTTAGAATTATAGCTTCAGATGTTAGATGCAAGCCCATGTCGGGATAGACAGCAGAAGTGCCGGAAAATTATTCACCGCATACCCATGGAATGCGATTGAGATCGTAGGGGGTTGTAAATGTGTGGCTTTGACAATGAGAGGTGGCGGAATGTGAAAGTGACCCGTTCCTGGAGATTGCCGCCCTTACTGGAGTTGGGTTCTGGATTAAATCCACAATTTTAATTTCATTTTTCGACTCTTCTGTTTACTTATCAAAATGACTGAAAGTTGTAATTAATAATTAGAAAGAAGTATAGTAAAACCTCATGCTCTAATTTAAAATATTTTTTTAATATTTTTAAAGCTAAGGAATTTACAAAGTTAAAGAGCGTCAATATTTTTCTATTTAAAAGGTTTCAATCGTTAAATATTGCCTATTAATCATCTATTGATAGGAAAAAGAACAAAAATTTGAAAACAATACTTATTGGGACAAAAAAATTTTAAATTATATTTTTTTAAAAATGTTTAATGTGTGGTTTCGGTTTGAAACCACTGAACGTTAAAGGGTTAATGCCTGATATATTTATACTTAACTACAATGAAAAAGACTTTTTACAATAAAATAAATAACCAGGAACAATTAAAAAGTTTCTGCTTTCTAAGAATTCTTGTATCATTCATTGTTTTATATAAATGATTGTATTGATTTACATTCTGAATTTTTTTTAAAAAATAGTTTTTTTTTATTATTATTCATGCTGTGTTTGACTTTAGTTGTTTAATTTTTGTGTTTATCATATTTATGACAATATCAACTCATTTTAAATCTTTTTTTTTTTTTTTTTTTTCAGTCTTACCAACTTTGCAAAGGATAGCGATTTTATGATCAGTTATGTTGATAATGTATTGGATAGTTTAACCCATGGAGAACATTCAAAAACTGTCAAAATATTAGAAGAGGTAATGTCAGTAATCTGATATTTTTATAGTAGAATTTTTCTTTCTGTACCAATTTAATGAATTATAGAAAGTATGGATTTCTAATAATTATAAGAACTATACATGATCCTTCTCTTTTATGCTTTAACTTGTAACTTTTGTTATTTGAACTGATGGTATAAATAATAACCCAAATTTTTTTCACAAAGTGTGAAAATATGTTCACTGTAAATGGTAGTTGAACATTTATCCAAAGTTATATTAACTTAAAGGGGCTGGAATACATTTATTTAAATATAAATTTTAAAAGTATAATGGGAGACTTGTGGGCAATTTCTCAATTTTGGCCCCAACCTAACTCTTTAGTGCCAGGAAGGAAGCTTTGTAAAGAAAATATAATTAAATACAGAAAATGAGGTACTTGGCAACAGTATCTGATGGAAACAATGATATAAACTACAAATCATATCCTATTGTAGTCATGTACTTTGATCTTGTAAAATGTCTCATTCAAAGAAAACTTTTTGCAGCTCTAAATTTGATTGGGAATTTTCTGCTGGAGAAGAATATTAGCCAATTCATTATGTATGAGTTTTGAAACTGTTGAATATTTAGTTTCACTTATGACAAATAATGCTGCAGTAATACAAAGCAGAAAATGGATCTGTTACCTGTTTAAAGAAGCAAAGAGAAAAAATTATGGGCTGCCTGTGTCATTTAATACATTTGGCATCAGGAAAGGGGGCTTTTCCTTTACTTTTAACAGTTGAGGGGATGCTCGTAGATTTTTTTTTATTATGTATATGGTTTTCAAAGTTTGCATTTTAAAACATTCATGTACTTGATGGTTATGGCTTAGTCATGGTCCTGATCTCAACTTTTTCTAACATGTTGTTAACATATGTATGGGTAATATTTATATATATATATAAATATCTAAAAATTGAGTTATTTCACTGTATTTTTCATATTAGCATCTTTATTGTAAAGTCATAACTTTTTTGTATATATCTCTATATATGCCTTTAAATTGACTCTATGAGATTTTATAAATCTAGTAAATACAAAAGTAGCATTTTCTCTAGTAAGTTTCTTACCAAAATATATTTGTGAACTTTTCTTAGCATTATTTTTAAATATTTATATATCAAGTAGTTAATAGAGTTTAAAAAGTATATAATTATTTTAAGACTTCACTTGAAATGTTGTTCACGTATTATTTTAAAAGTTGACAGGTATGTAAATGTATCAATTGCCACTAATCTATTTGACTCACTTTCATACAAAACAGCATTTATTCCTATTTGCATAAAGTTGTTTGAGATGGTCTTCTACTTATTGAATTGTTAGTTTCACCAGCCAGCATCAGTGAAATTTTCTAATCTTCAAAAGTAACTTCATGTTCTTGCAGGAATTATGCAGATTTATCCTGCAGTCAAACGAGAATCATTAGCATCATCACAACAACTTTCTCTTTACAAATTGTGAGAACACTCAGATTTGGAAGATATAATGGAATTGAGTACTGGAAAATTTGCACAATTTATGAATGTCTTTCCATTTTCCTTTGCATTGGTAGGGCTTTCAAATTTTATGACTGTAGGAGTTTGGCATCCAAAACATTGAAAAGTTGGCCTTATGTCAAATCTGGGTGTTGTATATCTATTTTGATTCTTGAAGATTGAATTTGTTAAATTTCGTAATTGCTTACAATAGGTTGATTTTTTTCAGTATAGAGCTTATATTTTTCCTTTAAATATATTTTATAGATCAAGGTTGATTTTTTTTCTTCGTCCAGAACCAAAGAAATTATCTTTAATATCCGATGGAGTTTTCTTTCTTATTTAGTCAGCCGTGATTAAACTCTTAAGTTATTCAATGTTTGTGACATTCAGTTCAATTTTCAAGATAAAAATCTTTCCTTGTCCTATCAAGATCTTTCCTATTTTATGGGAAAAGTTAACTAAATTTATCAGCAGTAACTCTAAATCTAAGAAGAATTTCCTTGATTTTTTTTTGAATTTTATCTTCTAATGTGCTATGGATTTTTTTTTTTTTTTTGTTACTTAATGAAAAGCCATTTAAGTAAGGTATTCAGGCTGACTTGGGAAATCTTAACAAATTTTAACCGACGTTCAAAAACACTAAAAATGCAAACTGATTTCATCTTGTTGATTAAATTATGAAATTCCTAAGTCAACCACTTTTAGTCTGACATAGTCAAACCAAGTGTTCAATTGCTTAACTACATGCATCTTTTTGTCCTTTCCCCAAGTAAGACATTTTTGTTTGAAAAAATTCAAGCAGATGAATGGAATATCTAACCTTTTGGAGGGGAGATAAAACATTTTATTGTATCTAGATAATCTTAATGTTTATGTAGTCTATACCACAGAAAATAATACTGAGTTTAAACAAAAATCAACTTTTAAACCATCTAAATATTACATTTCTTTAAAATATAATTCTATTTCAATTACAAATTCAAGTTCTGAATAATAGTCCCCACCCCTCCCTCTAAAAAATCCCACTATATATTTTTGAAATACATATTCATAATAGTGAAGCATAATATATATTTACACAGATTGAGAATAAAAAATTTTCAGTTTTAAATCACGCTAAAATAAAAAATAAATCATTTGTTATATAAACATGCATTATTCATCAGCATTACTGTTTCTTTACTTTAATTCACCGTGGATATTATGACTTCTAATTCTCTTAATGAAACAAGCAAAAATCATCTGAAAGATAACATGTTTTAAAGCAAAACTAGTATTGTAAAAATAATGGGAATTTGTTTACTTCTCAAGGTCACATTTTCCTTGACAAACATTTGTTACAATATTAATTCCAAAACATAATTTAATGAAAAATGCATTTATGTGGGAATCCAACCGAAATCTTCCAAAAAGATTGGATTCTTCAGATGGCGGGGTTTTTATGGCGTGGTGTCTAGGGGTTTTTAGGGTGTGTTAGTTAATTTCGAAATAAAATAGACAACATAGTTCAAGAAAGAAACTATTTGAAAACTAAACAATTTATTAAGAATTATAGGGGAGTATTTACATGGGGAATATTTCAAAAGAATAGGAAAGTTAGATAAGCATATTTCGGAAGAATAGGGAAGTTAGATAAGCATATTTCGGAAGAATAGGGAAGTTAGATCACATTACTTTAAGGGAGGCAATTGAGATTAAATAGAATTCATTATGGTGCTAATAAGACTTACCGCCTGGCGGACGAATGATAGAACTTCGTTATGGTACTATTAAGATTTACGCCTGGCCGCGCGAAGCCTTTGGCTCACGACTTCTCTCAGCGAATGTTAGTGGGCCTCTGGCGAAAAAGGTTCATGTCGGCGTTTTTAAAAGGGCGTAGATGGCGTTGATGTGGAATACTGTTTTGATTAGAATTGCCGACCTCGGTAAATGTGATATGATCTAACTTCTTACAAATGGAATATCCTACAAAATCACCCTCCTCTGACTGAGCTGGTCTCTCAGCTCTTACAATGTTGAGAGCTAAATTATTTACTAAAAAGCTAAATTGGATTCAGCTATAACCATAAATTTTTAAATATATGAATTTTTATGCAATAACCAAAAAAAATATTGTTCTTATTATAATAAAATATACAGATGAAAAGATGCATACCCGATATTTACAATTCCGGATCTAAAATAAAACATAAAAATACCAAAATATTCTATATTGAGACTTGCAATTAACTAAACTGTCACGCGTTCCGACAATAACAATGGTATCACTATAGTATAGCAAATCTCGCTTTCAATTAACAAAATTCTTAAGATAAAATTGTAATGCACCAAAATACATTAAAAATGCAATGAAATACTCAAAACTTTTACACTTAAAAATATTTTAGACCAATAATGTTTAAAAACAATAGTGTGAGCTAAAACGTGCAATACTTAAATTGAAATACTTCAATTATTAATTTCAACCAAAAAAAAACTTCTATAAAAACATTTAATATATTAGTTGTCTCCTTTTTGTTATAATAAATGCAAAAAGAATTTGAAAGTAAAAATAACTTAAAGTAAATCTTGTTTTAAAAAAAAATGAGATTAAATTTATTATAAAATGAAAAAGAATTTAATCATTCGAAACGAAACAATTAGAAGTTAGTCACTTAAGGAAAAAGCTCATATATATATATTTTATTACACCAATAAAATAAAATCATTCAGGATCTATCTCATCATCAAATTCTAATAATAAGCACACGTTTCAATAGAAAGCATAATAATTCTGTCAAAAGTGAACTCAAAATATTCATATATTGAATGATAAAGTACACCATTAAATTGGATCATCTAGGATGTTTCATCAATAAATTATAAAATGAACGATGTTTAAATGAAAAGCAAAAATAATTCAGTGTAATTTCTTCTCAAAATACAGGAAATGATTAATTTATTACACAACAGCTGGGGAAAAAAATGTTTTTGCATCGAGGGTACTTTTGAGAGCCAGTCAAGGTCAACCTAACGAGCATTTCGTTATAAAAACACATAAAATACAATTCGTTACACAAATATTCATAACGAATATTCATCGATTTCTTAATATTTTAAAAGATATACTTGCAAGAAATTTAAAAGGGATTAAATATGCACAAATAGAAAAATAGTATTTAAGATAAACTATGCTTTAAACATATGAATTATATACTTTAAAAAATTTAAACACAATTTTGTTATTAAACAGCATGGCGATGGCTCTGAAATTCTTCTTTTAGAGATTTCCTTTCTTTTAATGAAGAACAACAAAAACACAGTAAACCCCATACAGTTGTTGGCAGTAGTTTTCTTGGATCTGATAGATGAAGCTTGAAATGGACTGGATCAAAGGATGACTGTAAATGTTGGTTTGTTATGGTTATAGAGGCAAACCGTTTGTTTACATTTCAGTCAGCGTCCCAATTTGAGCTTAAGCCAAATTTTTTTTTAAAAAGAAGAAGGTTAGGAAAAGAAGATTTTAAATCAATCCGGGCGATCCCCAATTATTTCTGTGGGAATCCCAACGAAATCTTCCAAAAAGATTGGATTCTTCAGATGGAGGTTTTATGAGCGGGGTTCTAGGGGTTTTAGGGTGTGTTAGTTAATTTCGAAATAAAATAGACAACATAGTTCCCAAAAAAGAAACTAGTTGAAAACTAAACAATTTATTAAAATTATAGGGGGGTATTTACATGGGGAATATTTCAAAAGAATAGGAAAGTTAGATAAGCATATTTCGGAAGAATAGGGAAGTTAGATAAGCATATTTCGGAAGAATAGGGAAGTTAGATCACATTACTTTAAGGGGGGCAATTGAGATTAAATAGAATTCATTTTGGTTTCTAATAAGACTTACGCCTGGGGGAAAGAAAATTTGAACTTCGTTATGGTACATTAAGATTTACCCCCTGGCCGTGGCGAAGATCTTGGGCACGGCCGACTTCTCCCAGCGAATGTTAGTGGGCCTCTGGCGAAAAGGTTCATGTGTTTTTAAAAGGGCGCTAGATGGCGTTGATGTGGAATACTGTTTTGATTAGAATTGCCGACCTCGGTAAATGTGATATGATCTAACTTCTTACAAATGGAATATCCTACATTTATGAAAAGAAAAAACATTTTTATTTTTTGAAGCGGTTTATCATCATATCTGGCAAGACAGCCCCTTGTGGGCTAGTGCCTTCCTTTGAAGATTCCTTCATAATGACCTCTTGTTTATAATCCTAAAGTCTGAGTCTACCCATCTCAGCCTTGGTCTTCCATGCTTCCGAATCCCAGTGACTTTGAACTGCAGTACTTTTTTGACAACATTATCATCTGGCATTTGAATTATATGGACCCTCTAATTCATTCTATTTATTTTTATGTATTTAATGATGTCAGGTTGTTCATAAATTCTATATAATTCGAAATTGTATCTTCTCCAGCTATTTACATTTATACCTCCAGGTATACTTAGAAGTATTTTTCTTTCAAAAGATGCCGTTCAATTTTCTTCCAGTTTTATTATTGCCCAAGTCTCAGATGCATATGTCAAAACTGGTCTAATGAAAGTTTTGTAAATTAAAAATTTTGTCTTTCTTGAAAGAAATTTAGATTTTAAAAACCTCCCCATTATTACCTTATTTACCGGGTTTATAATCGATTCTTGATTTCATGATATGTTCTGCTATCAAAGGTAATAATTGATCCTAAGTAGGTAAAACAGGGCTATGGGTAGCCTAATGGTTAGAGCTCTGGACCGGAAGGCCTGAGTTTGATGCCTGTGCCTGTACTGCTAAATATAGAGTACACGGAGTACATGCTCGTTAAATCAGTGGGTCCAAAAGTCTTGTGGGCTGAATCACGAGTGTAGGGTACTGGAGAAAATTTCCCTCCACTTCAATTCCATGCCTAAATTGTGGAGGTGGAGATAGATGGTGGCGCCATCTATCATAATGTTCTATCCTCCCTTCGGGAACTTCACTGAGCTAAAACATACTGTCACCTGTATGGTGCTCAAGGCTAAGGCCAACGACAAGTGTACATCTAGCCCATTGCCATGATGAATTTCGTGGGCCTCGATCTGACTATGTCAGACAGGTGACATGAGCAACAACAGATAAAACTTTTAACTGTTTCGTATTTATATGAATCAATTTCAAGATAAGGATTTGAAAATAGGATATATTTAGTCTTTTATTTCATTTATAACAAGATCCATTTGACTTGCTTCAATCTCAAAGGTATGAAATGCCTCTTTCAGAGCATGGACAGAGCAATCACATAAATATAATCAGCATGGGATAAAAGTTGTACTGATTTAGAAAAAATATGTTCACTAATATTGATATTTAAATCACAAATTACTTTCTCAGGTGCAATATTAAAGAGCAAGCAAAGAGAGAGAATCTCTGTCAAACACCTCTAAGTATGTCAAGATCTTCTGACAGTAATCCAAGAAATTTTACCTTACACTTTGTATCTCGTATTGTAAATCTGGTCAATTTAATTTTTAATGGAATGTCAAAGTCTTTCATTGCTTTAAGCAAATTGCTTTTATTGACACTATCAAAAGCAGATTTGAAGTCAATAAAGAGATGTGGTGTGTTTCAATATTAAATTCCATTGTTTTCTCTATAATCTACCATAAACAAAACAAAAAAATTGATCTTTGGTAGATCTTTCAGCATAAGACAACAGTCTTAGAAATAAAATTCTTGAAAATATCTTATAGGCAACACACAGAGCAGACTTATGCCATGATAATTATTGCAATCCATAGGATTCCCTTTCTTGTGTATTGGATATAAAATGCTAATATTCCAATCTGTGGTCATAGTCTCAAAGTTCCAGATGTCAATAATTAGGTCAAAAATATTCATCAATAAAGTAGTTCCATGATTCTTTAACAGTTCTGCTTCTATAAAATCATGTTGAGGTTTTTTTTATTTTTTAAGTTTTCAATTGCAGCTTTAACTTCTTCAATTGTTGGTGCTTCAACATTGCTGCTGTAATTGTAAACAGCAGCAGGAGCATCCCTCTTAAACCCCTTCATTAAACAGTTGATCAAAATATTCATGCCATCTTTTTAAAATATCATGAACACTTGTGAGAATTTCACCATGCACGATTTTACAGAAGTTAGTAGTCCAGCTGACTATAATTTATTTTTCAATAGAGTGCATTAACAGATTTCAGATGCTCAGCATCTGTAAACAAACCTTCATCAAAAACTCTTTTTTTTAATATATTCTTTTCCTTCTGAGATTTTGATACTCCTCATCTTTGTTTCTTGTATGTGCTTGTATCACTGTTTATATGCTGTGTTCTTCTTTTCCTTTGCTGTAGCACATTCTTCATCAAACTAATCCTTAGTTTGACTTTTTGTGACCTTGCCAATCATAGTGTTGGCATTTAGTTGTGCATGTGCTATTTTTAATAAGTTTCCATTTGTCTTCCAAATTTCCCTCACTGTTCCCAGAATTAAAACAATTTTTAATATTTTGGATGTATTGATTTATTTTATCCATTTTTTAGCTTATCTACAATCAAATTCTCTTGAGGTTTCTCTTTTAAATCTTTTACATTGGAGATTCTTGATCTAACTTTGGCTATTATTAAAAGATTATCAGAATCAACATTAGCTCCACAATAGGCTCTTATGTCTATCAAGTTAGAGTAATGTTTGGCATCTGTTTAAAAGTGATCAATCTGATTATAGCGTAAAGCATGCCACGTAGCTTTGTGAATATCTTTGTATGGAAAAGATGTACTTCCTGTAATCATATTGTGTGAATAGGCGAAATCAATAAGTTTATGTCCATTGTCATTTGTAACATTGTGTAAACTAAATTCACCTGTTACATATTTAAACTCTCTCTCTCTCCTTTTTTTTTACTTCTAACTTTAGCTTTTAAATCTCCCACAACAACATATTTTGCACAAACTATCATAAATTTTCATAGAAATTTTTTTTCCCCTCACTCTTTTCTTCGGTTGGAGCATAAGCTTATAGTATACTGAAATTAAAGAACTTTCCCCGATTCTAATCTTACACAGTCTAGAAGGAACTGCACTGAATTCCAAAATCAAGTGTTTTATTCTCTTGCTGACTGTCAAACCAGTGCCCTAAATATGTTTCTTGTGATGGCAGGGGAAAAAATAATGTAATTATTTTTGTTCAAGGTTCCGCTGCCAATCCATCTAACTTCTTGTGTGGCAATCAAATTATTCCTGTACTGTTGAAGTAGCTGCAGAACTTTAGCTCAATAAAGCGACAAAATATTGCAGCTTCTATTCCTCGTATCCACATTTCATCCTCCATGTCATTTACAAGAAGTCATCCAGGAATTATCTTCATTGGATTTCATAACAGTAGATTTTTTACAGGGTAGAGTTGTTAACCCTATGCCCACTTTGGTGACCAATCCTCAATATAATATCTGGTGTAAGGGCAACTGGCTATATCCCCTGACACTGGGTACCCATTTAAGTCTCCTCTTACTACATGCATGAGCTACATTGGGACTGTTCTTCACCTGTTTATAATGCTTTCAATTCAGAGAAAATGAAAAACTTTCAATTTGATTAAATTGATAACAACTTTTGCACTTTTCAAGGATTTGGTGATTGTATACTATTGTTAAGATGACAAAATAAAGATATATATGGTAAAAATTGACAATTCAAAGCGTACTATCTTAAATTGAAAATAAAAACTTTTCTGAATTACAATGTTTCACTCATCCACAGCCCAATGGATTCTTAGCCATCTGTTTTCATTTAGGCAGTTATGAGAAGTGCTGTTGTGGTTTAATTTGATACTTAAGATTCCATATAAAATTTTTCACACTAAATGCATGGTTACAGCAGAAATCAATTTTAGGGTGCTATTACTTTGGGCCCTGTTGGATGGTTTCATATTATGTAACTCTCTACTGAGTGGCATTTCAGTTAAAGAAACAGTGAGGGGCTGCAATGTAAAAAAGGTTTAAGTCAAGGTTAAAGTGTTATCTTTAAAAAAGACTTTTCTATGAACATTCATTTTACATTGTTTTATTTTATTCTTATAATATACTTATTATATAATATATTTGCTTTAAAATGTGGTTTTTCATGAAATATTTTTTTTTTTTAATTTAAAGAGTACTTTTTGTATTAAGATTCTTATTCTAGAGTAACTTTTAATTTCAATTAAAATTTGTTAATGAAATATGTTGTTTAATAATCAGAGGCGAGCTTTACGGGAGGAAGAAGCTCAAGCCAGGAAAGCCTTAAAACCTTTGAGTGAAAATGAGATTCACAAAACTTCAACCCCTCTAGATCAGCAACAGTCTCTGGATGACTTTGACATGGAACTCTCTTGTTTTGACAGTGCAGGTGTGTATTTTTTCTATGAAAACTTATACTAACTTTTAAAAATATGTATTAATGTGCCACCTATCTCTTTTTGTTCTGTGTTGTATGGTTTTTATTTTTAGTTAAAGCTAAAGTTTTGTTACCTTTCCTTTACAGATAATTTTGGATGAATGTGTAGTTAATTTAAACTTTATGATTTTGTTTCAGACAGAAAACTTCAAATGAATTATATTTTTTTAAAAAAAGTATATGAATTCAATATCTATCAAGAGAAACTCAGACATTTGGATCATCAATATTTTTCGATTTTGGCTCATTGATAGATAATCATAGTACATTTAGTCTTAAAATAAAATGATGTCATGTATTTTTGAGGAAACTGTAAACATTTTTACAGCTTTTGAAAATATATTCACTTAATGAGATCAAACAGAAAACAGCATTGTAGTCATTGTGGAGTAAATGGGTGGATCTAGTTTTTACAGAATCAATTTTAAGCACCTTAATATACCATTATTACTCTTTCAGTCAAAAGGTGGCAGTTGGTTGAGCAGTGATTATAAGTCATTGTATTATAGTACATTTATTTTTTTCAGGTAATTGTTTGTATTGAGTATTTGACAATGTATGCTATGAACTGTTTACTTTTTAGGATCATAAGTAGAGCCTACATTTGTGTAGGGACCCAGAGTCTTAAGATGTCCCTGATTTAAGTACTTTTTAATTAATCAGTACATTTTGCTGTCTTCGGTTTAATGTTAAAGAATAGGACCCAAATTTGGAACATTTTTTCAGATATAAAAGAAATGAAAAATTAATATGATATTCTGGCTTTGCTACACTTTAGAAAGCAACATTTTTTTATCATACTTCACAATTTTAACTGTGTTGATCCATTTATTCTGGTATAAAATGTGCTTCGCATTTTTTCTCCTAAACTGTAATGTTAAATGTGCTATCCTTTCATTTATTAAAATGAAAAAAAGTATTCATGGAATATTTTGAAATTTTTAAAAACAATGAAAATGTTCAATACTCAAATTCACAGCTCATTCACAAACTGTAAACTAAGTGCGAAATAAATGATGTGGCTACGAGTGTTTCTCAATTTAAATAAAACATTTATTAAGTATTTACAAGGATGCATAAAAAAGGTTAAATATTATCGCGCACGCTCATAGCTGTCTGTTTCCTCCAAACGCATCTAGAGGAATTCTCTCACCCTCTCTTTTCGGAGCGCTTTTCCTCCCCCTGTTGCCACCAGATTAAAGAGAAACTAGGCTCACACCCTTCCTCGGGTCAGTCACCCCTTCGCTCCTTGGGTGCCTAAGATAAAGTAGGCGCTCACCCCTCCTCGGGTTAATCACTCCTTCGCTCTTTGGATGTTTTTGCTACAACATTGTTAACAGATATGAGTTTTAATATTAAAAATTTCTCAGGAAATTGAGGCATTTTTCTGTCTGAAAATGTGCTGTGTGTTTAGTTCAAGCTCTCGTACTTTTGACGAAGACAGCCTTAATATGTCAGTGTTAATTTACTTAACCATTATATCAATATAAAGTAGCATTTCTGCATCCTATTTCATAAATATTATACTCAGTTTTAACTTGAAAATACTTGTCAGAATGGCATTTCTGTCTAATTTTTATGAATTTTAATATATAAGTTTCTTCCATTTTTTTTTATTACTCTAAACTTATTTAACAAGCATTTTACAAAATAATACTTCCAACTTGGATTTCTTATTTTTTTTTTCCTTAATATATACATTATTGACTTAATTTTTGTAACTCTTTATTTCATAAATTTAAAAGTGTATACTGTTAATGAATTGACTGTTCCAGTATATATTGATCTAAAAGCTGCACAAAGGGCTGTTGGTAGCATATACTTTCAGCTACTGGAAACTGTTGCATTTTGACATATTCATCAGCATAGTGCTTTGGAATATCTGGCTGAATTTGTTTTTCCATGTTTAGATAATGAAAATAAAAAGGGGGAGAATGATGAGAAGAATTCTCTGGAGAAGCGTAAAGAAATCCTCTGCAAGAGGAGGACAATCCAGATGAAGCTGGACAACACCACTCAAGCATTGAATGAGCTTAAGAGGGCCCAAAATGAGCGCTTGAGTTCAAATCCACCTCCACATTTAGGTCTCATCAAGCCTCCTTCCACTATAGAGAATGAATTAGGTAAATGAATTGAAAAAATGATTTGAATTAATTCAATGTATTGCTTCTGTCCTTTTTTTTAAAAAAAAAAAACTTTATATACATATTTAAAAAAACCGTTAAAAACTGTTTGGGTGGTTCTGCCTTTTGGTGTAACTCCATTTATCACAGGCGAGCCATTCTTATTACTCTGTGTGTTACTTATTAATATGGTATAAGATAAAAAGTGTCTTAAAAGTATATTTATATGTATGAACAATAAACCAAAAAAAGCACTGTAAATCGTCCTGATGTGCAAGCGATAATTTCTAAGTAACTAGTTTAAATAATTTTTATCTTACTTTTTGTTTGTTTTTTGTATATATAATTAAAGATGGCAACATTTTTCCTGTAAACTAATTGTAAAAATGCATTCATATTTTTTTAAGTAGTTGTTAGTTTTATGATAAAATTTAATGTGCCTCATTCATTGTCATGAATTTATATTAGGGATTTTTTTCAGAGTCCCAATACCTTATAAAATGTTTTTACCTTTTAAAATATAGACATATACTTTTAAAATATATATATAAAAACTCAAACTCAGTGGCGTAACAGCCCATGAGGGCCAGGGCCTACTGTGCCCATTCCAGTATATGTGACCATTGGACGCTGAGGTGCATGAGCAGATGTCCTGATCAGGTGGTCAGACCCCCAGTGTTTGTCCCCAAGCAAGCTTGGTACTTATTTATCGACCCATTACAGTAGAAATGAAAGGCTGAGTTGACCTTGATCACCCCGGGAATAGAACCCAGACCTGTGGTGTGGAAGCATGATACGCTACCACTCCACCACTGGGCCTTAAAAAAAACACGCCACAGTGTGTTTTAAGTGGGTTAGTACTTAAAACACCGATGGGGTAAGTATCACGGATTTTATGATTGTACTTGAAAGTTAATGCTGACATATAGGACTATTAAATGTAACGATCTGGAATTAGACATGTTTATTGGCTAGACCATATGTTCGAAAGAAATAAATGGGTGATTAGTTTGATACTTGAAGATGAAATGAAAAATATGAGTTAAGTGCTAGATAGGGAATTAAATTTTTAATCTAATTTAATTATCTTTACATATATACAACAACTATTAAAAACATTGATATGTTGATTAATTAAGAAAATTGATTTAATCAACTAATTTAAGAATATGATGTAGATTTTGTGATTCTAAAGACAATTATTCATGCAGCATATATGCATAACTCAATTTTTTTCTCTTTTAGCGGAGAAAGTGAGCAAGAAATTACTAGATGTTACATCTCAGGTTAGCTCAGTTTTAATTCTAAATTACTCTATTTGATGTATGTTTGCCATTGTTTTTATCTATGAAGTGTATGTTTTAACTTGGAATAAGGAGTATTTAAATAATGAAAAGCAAAAGGCTTCAAAATGATTTACATGCACCCAACATAATAAATTTTCATATAGATGAATTTCAGATTAAAATTAATTTGCTTATATATTTAAATAATGAAACAATTGGATTTAAAACTGATTCTATGGCTGCAACAGCTAAATAATCCTGGTTGACAGTTCGTAGCCAGCATTGTTACAGTTGAGTTGTGGGGTCAGTTCCATCCAAGATCCACCATGTAGGAGACTGATGCATGTAAAATCTGTTGTGACTTTATGTTTGTGCGGTGTAGCAGTAGCTCAGGTTGTCTCACTCATCACTTGATCATAATTCATTTCCAATAGCAATTATGTTGCATTGAAGTATGGCATTAATAAAAATAATAAACTAGAGCCAATTCTTGACATTTGTTTCAAAACATCAAAAGTAAGTTTTACTTTTTTATTCACTTGAATAGCATTTCAGATTATTCGAAAGTTAAAATATGGATTTGTTTTAAAGGCATATTATTGTGTATTTCTTTCTGTTATTTTTACTATCACATAATGACTTGATTTTTTTTCAAAATGATAGTCAGTTTTAAAAAAAATCACAGATATAATTTTCGTGCTAATTTGATAACGGGGGTAGTAGCGCCAAGTGGTTGTTTATGTTCGCCAACATGGGCGATAAAATTGTAATATGGTTGGCTTGAAATGTCTTTCATTTGGTGATGTGGTTGCCATGGAGATGACGTTTCATGTAGTTCATTCTAATTGGGGGGTTTTTTTGCACATGCTAATCCTGTTAATTTCAGATGATTTTAATTCTAAATACTTCATTCTTATTGGTTTCTTTTTATTGCGCAGTCAAAATTTGCATTTCGGACGTTTTTAATTCGAATTCTTTGAAAATGCTATCATTTTCAGTCACCTGCTGCTTTGCTCTGTTTTTGTTTTTCTCCAGAAAATGGACATTTACACAGTAATTGGTGAGTACCAGGATTTTTTTTCCCGGACATATCAGGGCTCTTCTTTTAATTTCTTTGGCCCTAAAGGTGTACCCAATTCACACTTTTGGTCAACTTCATTTTTAAAAAATAATGACTATCTTTTCTCGTCCTTTCCAAAATTTCTATGATTTCAACGCGTCCAATGCGAAATGTGGCCCTACTGAAGGTTGCTCGACACATCCGGAAAATTGACGGTGCATCTTTCACTGCGGAAATTCGGCGCTGCGCAGTAAAAATCTATCCGATTCAATTCTTTTTTTCAGGAAGCAAATTGCCTATTTCAACCATTCTTCTTTTAATTTATGAATTCTTCCAACGTTCCTCGGAAAAGGAACAGTTGGTTTTTGGCGGTGTAGAGTGCGAGACGGAACGCTGCTTCCTGGTTGCAGTGCACGACAGGATGGCAGTAACACTTCTCGGCCTTATGGAATTATGGATCGAACCAGGAACAACTGTTATGTCAGACTGTTGGAAATCTTACAAAAGGTTGAGCAAAAGATGCTATCATCACCTTACAGTTAACCATTCACTCGAATTCGTTGATTCTGAGACTGGCGCTCATACTGTTGGACTTTGTTCCTATCGTCATGCAGATTTATCTGTGTTAACTGCTAACCGTATCTGACGTCACTGCAAATCGTGTTCGTTTTTCATTGGCCATGACGTCAGAGGCGGTTTAGTATATGTATTTTCCTTTATGGAATCGTGTGATTCCAGATATGTAGAAATATTTTAATAAACTTAAAAATACAACTACTGTGTGCTTCCCTTCAGAGTCAAACCACACGTTGCCTGCAAATTTCAGGTAACAGAAAAGGTTATGGGCCCAGATCTTGACCCATTTAACCGATCAACACAGTAGTAACCTGGCATTCACTGCATCTGCATCTGAATTCTTTGAATGCTAACTTCAAAAAAGGGTTTTTTGTGGGGGGGGCCGGCTGTCATCAATTTCCATTTTAAAAAATTTTGAATTTTAAAGGCTGCTGGGTGTAGGTTTATTCAACTACTTAACAATTTGGGAACTGGAACTGGGGGGAAAGGGGGAGAATATGAAATTTTCCCCCTTTTTTGGAAAAAAGTAGTTGCTGGTCATTTATAAAAGGGAAGGGGAACCCCCCCTGGATGAGACTCCCTGCAAAAAGGGCGGACAAGCCCAAAGTATAAACAGCGACAGGATGGGGAAGCTCTAAACAATATACTACAGTATTGGGAAACAAAAACTTTGATATTTTCCCAATACAAATCCATCTAAAGCGGATTATTCCCCAAGGAATTGTTTAAACCCCGGTTTCCCAGAGAAATCAAATTTTACTATTAGATGGAGTTTTTCTCTTTTTAAAAGTTCAACCCAGACACTCTTTTGAAAGTATTGCTGTATTTATTTTGGAATTAAAGTTTCTCCAAATTTTTCAAGGTATAGTGCAAATTTTGTCCCCGTTGGCCTGATGAGGATTTTAAACTTGAAAAAAATTGAGTTTTAAAATTAATTGCCGGGGAAAATGGGGTTAAAAAAATTTAAAAAATGTTTTAAGTAAGTTAAAAATTTACTGATAATTCTATTGGTGCTTATCTACTAGAAAATTTAAAAAAGAATGTTTCTAAAAATTTTTAAAAACAAAAGGATGGAAAAAAAGTAAAAATTTTAAAGAAATCTAAAATTAAGGATAGAATAGGGCCTTGCTATTTATGAAAAACAAAAAAGGGGCATTTAAAAGAAAATTGTAAATATTTAAATTTAATTCCCAAAATTTAGTGCATCTAATTTAAATTATTTTTTGAAAAAAAGGAAAAAAACGAAATTTTTGTTACAAAACTAATGTAAATGAAGTAATTGATAAATTCATTTGGGATTTTTTGGGATACTGCTGCTAAAATTTTCTGCAATAATATAAATTTGTTTAGTGTTTTAAAAAAGAATATAGGGGGGTAAAACTATGTCATTAGCCGAGGTGGATTGGGAAAGCCCAATAGAAGGTATAGGTCCCGTTAAATTTTATAAAAAAGTTAAATGGAAGAGAGCATTCAAATTTTTTTAAAAAAAACGTTATGTTTTCCCCCAAATTGAGAAAAAAATCTGTTATCAACCTTTTTATTAGAAAAGCAAATTGTCCCTTTTTAAATGTGAAAATGGTATATTAGGGTTTTTTTGCCCCCAAAAGGGGGTTATTTTTTGCCAAAATATTCAATGACTTGTATTTTTAAAAACCCAAATATCATGTTAAAGATGTATATAAACAATGAAAAGAAATTTCCCAAATTGTAAAAGAGGGAAATAAGCATTATTTTTTGAAAATATTGTGCTAGGGATAATCTTTTTTTGTCATATGAATATTGATTTTATTTAGTCCAAATTAAAGAAAATTTTTGGCAGAAAAATGGTTTCCCCTAAATTTAAAAATGAGAAATTAGACTGTGAAAGTTGTAAATTAGCTAAAACGAAATGTGTCTTTTTTAACTATTGGTAGAATAAAAGTACTAGCCCTTTTACTTTGGGTTTAACACAGGGGCGATGTGGTCCTTTCCCCGTTGTATCATGTGGTGGAGCTAAATATTTTCGTCCATCACGGGCCTTTTTTCCAGAATGGTGACCTGCTTTCCTTTTAAAAAGAAAAAATTCCCCAAAGTTTTTAAATTTTTAAATCTTTTTTTAAAATCTAAAAAGAGTTTTGAATCAAAATATTAAGTGAAAGATGTGACAATGGTAAGGAATTTTGTCTTTTCAAAATTTTCCAAATATTTAAATGAACTAGGTATTAGTGTAAAAGGGGACAAATCCACCCTGAAAAAAAGGGGGTTGTATGAAAACGTTTTAAATTTTAAACTGCTAGGGATTGGGGTTAAGGCTATGCTTAATACCAGTGGAATTGAAAAGTGTTTTGGGCAGAAGTTTTTAGTCTGTTTTACTTATTTTAAAAAATAGAATTTGTCATAAATTTAAAGAAAAAACCCTGTATGAGCTTTTTTTTGGGCCCGTAAGCCAACTGTATAAAAATCTTAAAATTTTTTTGGTTTTATTTTTTATGGGAACCCCAAGCAGCTCAGGAAAAATTTTTTAAGTTTTACGTAAAAAAAAGGAAAAGTTTATGCTTGTTAACTGGGAAATACATTTGGTTACTGGATGAGAAAAGTTAATTGAAACTTGAAACGATTTTTGATGAATCAAAAAAGAGTTTAAAAACGGCTTTTTAAACTTCCTAGCCCTAATAGTAGAAAAACGGAATGGATGGAATTTAAATTTAATAATCCTTTTTTTAAACATTTAGTTATGATGATCCTGGCCAATTGGGTAAAGCTGTTTTTGGCATAAACTCAAAAGGGAAAAAGCCCAGCTGAAAAAAAACATCTAATTTAAAATTATGCGGGTTTAAACCCTTTTTTTAAAAGAAGCAATCTTTTCGCCCAAAAAAGGGAAAGGGGTATGATATTTATTATCGTATTAAAGATAAAAAATGTTAGATTAAGGTCATTTAATGATGTAGAAAAAAATTGTAAAGATAATGGTATACTATATGATAAAAAAATTTTACTTCAATTCAACTGTGGATCATAAGCTTTCGTCCTGGGAAAATTCGAATATTGAAATTTTTATCCCTAGACATTTTAAAAAATGTTAAAAAAACCCCAGTCTGTGTAAATGTCAAGATCAATAAAAGGGAAAATTAAAAATAAAGAAAAGATGTTTGGAATTTGTTTCCCTTACAAGATTCTAAAATTTATAGGGGTGGGTTGGCACGGGTTTAAAAAATGATAGTAAAGGCAAAATTTGTGGTACAAAGCTAGATTGGTTTTCACAAGGGCATAACCAAAAAAAAGAGAATCTTGTGATGAAACGTTTTGTCCCCTAAATAAAATTTTTTTCTTGTTAGAGATTGTTTTTTTTCTTATTTGTATGCCTATTAAAATGGACTCATTGTCAGTTGGATATAAAATGGCTTATTTATATGCTAATTTGAATGAACGGTTAAAATATGAAACAACCCCAAAAAGGGTTTTTAAAGTTTTAATAAAATTAACCATGTTTGTCTTTTTTAAAAAAGGGAATATAGGATTGCATCAAAGTGGGGAAAAAGAATGGATTATGAAAATTTTTTTTGTTCTTGAAAAAATTTTGATTTTTTTAAAAAATTGGGGAATTGTGTTTTTTATTTATAAGGAAAATGTTCTTTTTTTTAGTATATATTGATGACATTGTAGTGTTTTTAAATCACAAGGAAAGATATTGATAAAAGGGAAAACTTTGTTACAAAATAAATTTGATTTAAAAAATGTTGGGAAAAATTAAGAAAATTACATGGTATTTGGGTTTTCTTTATATAAATGGAAAAGTATTTTTATTTCACTTGGGAAAAAATACATTGATAAAATTTTTTAAAAATTTTTTCTAAATATAATTTTCCCCCTGCTTCACTTCCCCATTGAAAAGGAGCAGTTCTATCTAAATTAGACTGTAAAACAAATGCTATAGAAAAAAGAGATGTCTAAATTTCCTTATAGAAATCTTTTTAGGTTTTCTTGTCATTTATTAGAAATCCCCAAACCCGGCCTGATATCAGTTTTTGCTGTTAAATCCTTTCCCCAAATTTTAAAAATCTCCCGGGGAAAAAAAGCATTGGAATATTTTAAAAGAAATTTTAGAATATTTAAGGACACGAAAAAGATTTAAAACTAAATTTATCTCATGTTGAGTAATTAAAGTTAAATTTTTTTTTTGATTGGGTTTTGCAGCAAATAAGGGGTGATCGGGGTTTTTATAGGGGGGATTAATTGTAAAATTTCATAATGTCCCCATTTTCCCCCGAATTTCATAAAAGTGTTAGTCTTTCCACTATGGAAGCCGAATATATATCTTTTAAAAAAGCTGCAAAAGTTTTTTGGGTTCAAAATGTAAATTAAAGAATGTAATTTGATGCCCAAAATTAAACTATTCTGATCTACCAGTTATTTATTGTGATAATCAACAAAATACTATACTACAAAATACTAGCATACAAATACTATGACGGGCCACTTCCAAAACTTCCTTTAAATAATCAAAAGGAAGATTTGAAGGATATATCGCCCCGGTACATGTTCAGGAAAATTTGTTTTTTTGAAAGAGGACCCATTCATTGTTTTTTACCTTTTCAAAATTTTTAATTGGGCTGAATGGAGAATCGTTTTTAAGGGAATCAATTGTAATCCTTTTTTAAATTTTCAGTACTTACATTTCACCTTTTTTTAGTTTTAAAACTTCCTTTTTATTAATTTCAACCAGTTCAAAAAAAGCATTTTTCACACTTCAATCAATTACCTTGATTTATTATAGTCCTCATATTCCTTTTTCCCTTTTTCAAAAAAAAAACCTGGTACCATATCCCATGCTTTCAACCACATCCCTAAAAAAGGGAAGTACACTATTTCACTACCTATTTTCACGATTTTCAAACAACATTTTTCTTTGGTTTTCATCTAAAATTGTCGGAAATCATCAATTCAAAAATTTTTTTCCATCCCGGGTGCCTAAAACCGGGGTTCACCCTATTGGATTCCCGTCCCGCTACAGCAAAAACCCCGCTAGGTGCATCTCATCAGAAAGCGCCAAAATTCCCCTTTTTTCAAAATTTGTTCCTAATTTTATCTCTCTAAATATGCAAAAAATTTTTTTTATGCTATAATAAATTTGTTTAAAATCTTAAGATGAAGACTTAAAATTTATTTATATTTATTTATTTATTCTGAGAATTATTCTATTTTTTTATATTGAAAAAAAAAAAATAGACCCTAATACATTGAAAGTTACAGGGTTTTTCAATTGGGGCAATGAGTATGAAAAAGGTTAATATAATTTACTTCATGGGGGGGTTGGGCCAGGCATTAATTTGTTTTTTAAAAAGCGAATTTTATTCAAAATTTTTTTAAAGAAATGCCTTTTTAATTATTTAGAAACATTTATTTTATTTTCTGTAATATTTTTAAAAATTATCTTTTGTTTAAAATTTAAGTTTTTTTTAAATTTATTTCACATTCCCTTTTTGGGTTTCATGAAGTAATATAGACTCTGTATTCTATTATCATTTTTTTTTTTGGGAAAAGATTGATATTCATGTGCACACATATAAATTTTTTGTATTAGTATTTGATTGCCCATTTAGGCCCTTAATAAAATAAAAAAAAAAAAGAAAAGGAAAATTCGTTATTTTTTACATCAGTTTACCCTAGTCAAAGTATACATTTTCCTTTTACAGATCCCAAAACCCGAGAAATTGTCAGTGAAAAAGGTATTCGAAAAGAAAGGGTATCCTAAAAACTTGTGGTTACTTCAATCCCTTCTAAAAAAAACAAAGAAGGCGATCCTGGGGGGTGATTCAGAACCCAAAGGACACCTCTCTGCCAAAAGAAATAATCACCATTCTTCACCAACTTTTTACAGATGTGAGAATCCATCATCAGGGCATGGAAGATCTGCGGGTTTGCCGGGGTCCTCCTTGGGGTGTGTTCTTTTCCCCACTGACACATGAATCATTTGAAGGACAGTGTTCATATATGAGGAAATTTAAATTTTTTTTTGTCAGTTGAGCATGAATCACGGGATTGATGAAAATTTCATGAAATGATTTTTCTTTATTTTCTTGTTCAAATTAAAAGTCAGTATAACACTTATAATCAAATGTGTTGTTTCATAATACATTGTGTTTTGAAGAAAAACAATTCACATATTTATTTTTAGTACATTTATTTTTTTTTGTGAATGTTTGATTTTTAAAAAAAATGTTTGGGAAAAATTTTTTTTTCTTTCTATTTAACTAAAATTAAAGGTTGTGAAGTCCTGGGTTACTGAATCAATAATTCTTTAAGACAATTCTATTGGGCAGTATTTTTTTGTAATCAACCAGTTTCGTGAAATAAAATTTTTTTTTTTTAAATTTCGTCATAAATTTTTTTAATGAGAATTTTAAAGGGTTTCTAATGTAACTTTGAAAAAATTTATAATTAGGTTAAATTCCTCTTTTTGTAGAAAAAAAAATTATCCCTTTAAATCAATAAAATTTTAAGAAAACCTAGAATCATCCTTTGTGTTTTACAAAATTGATAGAATTATCACTTTAATAACTAAGAGATAAATGGATGATATAAATTATTATAAATTGTTGCAGAAATATTTGTTTTTTTAGCATTCTGTGTTTCTTGGTTTTCCCAAAGGAGTCCTGCTGAAACATATTCAAATAGAATTGTAAACCTTTTTGTTATTTTCTTTTTTTCTTTCCCCATTAATTTGTATGTTTTCTGTCATTCATACAAATGGAAAATTTTCCCTTTATAGTGTTAATTCCGCTTCATCCAGGGCCTTGATATACACCCAACTCTCTTTTTTATACAATAAGTATGTTCCTTAGAAAACCATGCAAAAAAAAAATATATTACATATGGTAAAGTGGGGATATTTATAATACAAAAACAGTTCATTTTATTTAAAAAAATTTGTGTACAGTGAAAATTCAGTATATAAGTACATACACAACATATAAAAATTCAAATTGAAATTAGAAATAAAACTACTAACTAACAACTATTCATTGTTACTCAATAATGTGTACCCTTGTTTATTATGAATTGGATCAAAAATCCTATCGCCCGTAGATGTATCAGATATGTCTTGTACAACTTCCGACTTTAATTCAAATGAATAATTTCATTCATTATTAACGCCTCTGTTGATTCTTTTTTACTAAGTCTGTTATTAGTAACTTCTCCCCTTAAGTTGCTCATTTAATTTTGATATCCTGCTATAGATAACATATTACACACACATTTAAATTTTAATGCACACTCAATGTCAGAACCATGAATAAGAAAATGTTTTTTCCCTACTTGTAGCAAACTTCAAGCTCTTGTGAATTAAATAAGCTGTTCATAATTGAATTTCAACTTCTTTATTATCATGAAATCAATCAAATCATCCTCACCCAAAGGGTTTTAAACCCAAACTGAAGAATGAAATGCTGTGTTCAAATAAAAAAGTAAACAAAATAAAGTGATTATAAAATTTGGGTATTCTCCATAACTCCAGAATAAAAAGAAACAAGCCAGGAAGTAAACGTACTGACCGTCCCGATTTAATGTAAATTAAAATTTTAAAAAAATTGGCGGGACATGTAGAACAAAAATTGTGAAAAAAGGCATATGGTGAATTGTGTTATTTCAAAATGTAAAAGAGTTGGGTGTTTTTTTAAGAATTTTCCCCAAAATCCAAAAAGATTTTGAAAAAACCAAATTTTTTTTGGGGGCTGTTTAATGGATTTTAGAGTTTTTTTAATAATTTGTGTTTTTCTTTGATCTTTAATGTAGAAAATGTCAATTTTTTATTTTATTAACTTTTTAAAAACAATACATTTTTTTTTTAAACAACGGAAAAAAAGGGGGTTTCATTCGACACCATCCGCCCTCAATGAACAATTCTGCCCCATGTTAGGGATTGTTATAAATTTCCTACAAAAATTTTAAAAATCTAGATAGGTATTAAATTTTTCTTTAAATCATTGAATATAATTTAATTTACACAATCCTGTTTTTAGATGTTAATTAAATTTTTGTGTGTTTTTCAAATTTTGTATGGTGATTATTACAAGGTCTAAAAGAATAAAAAAGATCTAAAGTAATGGTAGTGCTAAGTTGTGTGTGATTTTTACTCTGAAATTAACTTATTTGGCCAATTTTAATTTAAATATTTATATTTTCTTCATTAAAATGGTAAAATATATAACTATTTTCACAAAATATAGAACACAATGGCACTTTTCTTTTTATTCTACATGTAGGAAGAAAAAAAAATTTTCCATTCATTTGTTTTATAGTTGTGACCATATTTTTATTACAATGATACCTTATTCTAATATCAATGGTGAATTCTGATGAATTTACAAGATTAAAAAAAACATTGTAAATGGTTTTTATATCCCCAAAAAGAATAAATACAGTCTATTATTTAAAATGCTTATTTACAATAAACTTTTCTAACACAATTAATGCTAGATCATCGAATTCAAGTTTTAAATTGATGGGTATTTGTAAATATTATATATAATTCAAGAAGTAAAAGGAATCTAACCCTTTTTTAACTTACAAATGTCATGCATTTTAAATGATCCCTTACCACTTTTAAATAAAAGTTAAGCTAATGCAAAAATTCAAACATTTTGCCGCTACTGTACATTCCCAAAAATTACTTGCACAATGATTCCCTGCTTTTGGGGAAAAAATTCATAATTTATTCATTAGAAATTGGGATCTCATTTCTATTACATTGTGATGATTAGCTAAAGGAAATGATCTTTCCCGCAAAAAAGAAATATTTATCTCAACAGAATTTACAAATTTCATCCAAAACTTCCCTATGTGTCTGAATCTTCCTTCAGAAAAAAATGTGGAAAAGCAATCTAAATTTTCTATTCATGTATAAAAATAAAAAGAGGCAAAATGTTTTTTTCATTATTATTTATTTATTGTGCTTTTTTTTGAAACTATTACCTGATCATAGATGCTCAACTGTTTTTTTGTGTTCATTTGTTTTTTATTTTTAGAAAAAATTTTTGATTAAAAAGTGATTTTTTTCTTTTAAAAGACATCTTTTGTTTTTTTCCACAAGAAAAAAAAATCAATTTAAATCCATCCCAAAACCTTTTTTAGGGAATTTAAAGGGTTTAAAATTTTGATGAAATCTAACTAAAGAACACTATTGATATTTAAACAAGGCATTTATTCTCAAAAAAGCTGGTACACAAAGTATTTCAAAAAACAACTCAGGGGAAATAGTAATATGAGAAAATTAATGCCTATAAATTAAAATTAAATCCTATCTTGGTATTAAACTTCAAGATTCCCCCAAATTAAAACAAAAGTTTTTGAAGGGTTGTAAAAGGGGAAAAGAAAGGCAGATGCTTATGTACTGCCATATTTGTCACAATTTTATGAGTGGTATTAAATTGAAATAGGATTATTTATGTCCATGGTTTTATAATAGGACTAAAGTTTATTGTAAGTAATTGTAAATAGCATTGTATTCATACAATGTAAAAAATGTGCCTTTTCCCAGATTTTTTTGCATACAAAATAAAATTGGGAAAGTTTTTGTTATCCATTTTTCAATGGCCAAGAGTGAATTTGAATGGAGGTCTAAAGTGTGTTGGTTACTCGAAGTATCTAAATCTGAACTAACTGTATACATTTCAACAATATTTTGATTTAGATGTACTTTTTTAAAAAATGGATCTCTGAATTATTATTTAATCTTTAGAAATCTCACATTATCCCAAGAAACTATTCTCATATCAAGCTACTGCATAAGTGGAACACATTTTTGTAGCTTAAGGCTCCTGTTGGCATGACAGTACGAAATCCCGAGCATAATGTTAATTCTATGGAATTTCTTTATTTTCTGTTTACATCTAGGGTTAGATCTGCTTTAAATGCATGGAATAAAATGCATTTGAAAGAGCTGGGAAAAAACGAATTTTTCTCGTTTCGAATTTTTTTTTTTTAAAAAGAAATTGGTAAGTACACTGCTGGCCACCGTAAATGCAACACCCTGAAGGAACAATGCAAATAACATGAATTAGCGGAGGTGAGATATGCAAATGATTAGAATTTCAATGCAGACACACTTCACGCGCGCCTGTGGCGCCACCTCAAAGCACTATTTAAGGCTTGGAGATTTCGACAATTTCAAGTTCGGCAATTGTGGTTTTTTCAAAAAACGATCAGTTATGCCTCGTAGAAAACAGCGATCAGCTTTTGATCAAGTATCCGAGCTCGACAGAGGAAGGATAGTGGCCTACCGAGATTGTGGATTATCTTTCAGGGAAATCGGTAGTCGTGTTGGACGAAACCAAACAACTGTAATGCTGATATATGACCGTCGGATGCAGGGGGGTACGACGGACCGACGTGGTCGAGCGCATCCACCTCAGTGCACCACTTCACGTGAGGACAGGCAAATTGTGCGCATGGCAGTAACGGATCGCTCAGTCACATCACGAACCATAGCACAGCACATTGAGTCTGTAACGCATCATTCAGTGTCTGCGCGTACCATTCGACGCAGTTTACAGCAGAGTGGTCTGTCCGCGAGACGTCCATTGCTTGGTCTACCCTTGATGCAGAACCACAGACGTCTCCGCCGCCAATGGTGCGATAAAAGAAGAATGAGGGTGGCAGAATGGAATGAAGTTGTTTTTTACTGACGAATAACGCATCTGTCTGCAACACACCACAATGGTCGGATTAGAGTCTGGAGATACCGTGGAGAAAGGATGCTGAACAGCCGCGTTATGCACCGCCACACTGGTCCTGCACCGGGTATTATGGTATGGGGCGGTATTGGATATCACTCGCACTCCTCTAGTACGCATTGCCGGTACTTTAAACAGCCAGCGCTACATCTCCGAGGTGTTGAGCCAGTTGTCCTTCCTTACCTTCAGGGCTTGGCCACAGCCATATTTCAACAGGATAATGCGCGATCACACGTGGCACTCATTGTCCAAAGGTTCTTCGTCAATCATCAGATTGAATTGCTTCCCTGGCCGGCTCGCTCTCCGGATCTTTCGCCGATAGAAAACATGTGGTCCATGGTTGCTTAACGATTGACCCAGATTACACCCCAGCTGCCACACCAGATCAACTTTGGCAACGTGTGGAAGCTTGGTCTGCTGCACCCCAAGAACACATCCAAAAGTTTCTTTGAATAAATGCCGAGGCGTGTGGCAGCGGTGATCTCCAACAATGGTGGCTACTCTGGCTACTGATTCTAGCAGGAGCCACACTTCACAGAAGTCTATAAATTTAATCATTTGATACTTGGTCAACATGTTATCTACAAAATAAATTTTGTTGTGCTATCTCTTGTCTTTCTTGGTGTTGCATTTACGGTGGCCAGCAGTGTATTTTTAAGTATTTTCAATTATCGGATTAAAAAACAAAGACGGAAGTTTTTTTTATGCTCTTCTAACTGCATATATTTTTAAATTAAATTACTTGTGAGTAATTAGAAATATCAGCTTTTTGCACACATTTGGAAAGTAAACATAAAACTCAACCTTCTTGCAGAAGATTACATGAAATTTCTCCTACGTCTCATTGATGAATGGTGATTTATGACTCGTTTGGTGGGTTGTGATCAAGAAATGTAGCTTTCTTAGAATTTGTTGAGAGGATATGTGAAAAAAAAGCTACTTAAAATCCTGGCGTTCCATTGAAAAATCTGACAATTAGATAAATATCAGTGGTTATTCACAGTTTTTAAAAAAGTACTACATATACAATTTCCCCCATGGGGCTGGCTTGGTATTTTTACCATTGCACTCCCCAGGAGCTGGTATCACTTTTTAGTGCGTCATTATATAGGTGATATACCAATTGCTGCAGGTAATGGTGTCGTTTATTTATACAGCATGAGATGGGGAACTAACTATCTTTCGTTTTTAAACTATATCTTAATCCCAAAAAAATATTTTTAAATTTTCTAAACAAATGAGAAGATTTTTAAATATTAAAATTGTGCAATTCCTTCAAATTAAATTACAAGGCATAAGGGGAGAAATATCGTTGAAAACATTTAAAGTCGCAGTTTACCTGATGTTATAAAACTGATTTCGTTTTTTATTGAATTATATTATACAATAAGACTACGCAATTCGATTATACCTCTATATATGAAGGAGAAAAGCGACTCATCATGATATCTCCGCGAATATTAAACCTACAAACTTAAAATATTGTAGACATGTTCCTTTCACAAGGAGTAGAGATCCCACTGTCAGTCGTGAACCCACTTTAGACAAAAATAACGCGAAACTCATAAGAACAGTACCAACTCACCATTTAATTTTAAGAGTTCAGTTCAGTTCTGGTTTTGTGATATTGAGCAACAAAAGCTGTTATCCCCTAAAAGGCTAAGGAATTTATAAATTAGCAGATATCAAAATATTTCATTTTCTGGACAAAATATCTGAATGTTGATCTATTTGACATAGCTTTCTCAGTAATTCTTTGAATGTAATGTGGATCAATTTTGAGAAAATGCTTTAGTGATTTCGAGGATGAATATATCTATTGCAGTTTAACAAGATGTGGTTTAAGCAATTACAAATTCTACAGTTTGCGTTGTCTGATAAATTAAATTTTCGTACAAGTCCTGGAGTGATGATCATTTTGCTGGATTCAAGTGCACAGGATTTCTTCTCTTCTATTACTTGTCCACTTAGAGATCGAGCCTATGTTTGGAATATTTTTGCCCAAGTTTTCAAAATATTTACTTGAACAGAAGTTATCATTTGCTTTTAAAACTCTCTTGGTGTATTTCTTTACTGATGTCTTCTGGAGGCGATCCAGTCGATGTAAACGTATTCTGTGACAGTTTTTAAAAGATTATCCGCCTGTTCATTCCACATTATATTTGAGTGTCTCGAGTCCTAAGTAAAAATCATCTGATTTTATAATCCCATAGAATGTATATCTTGCTAGCAATTTCAATAACACTGTGGACTTGATCGGAGAAATTTCCCCGAAGAACAGAGAGACTATCAGAAAAAAAATTATCAGATTCTTGTTTGTCATCAAAAAGCTTGGCAGATAGCCAGAGCTTCACCCAAAAAAAAAATTATTGCGATTGATTCTATAAGAAAAACAGGATTTTTCCGTAATCCTCCAATAGATGTAATTTGTTCATTTTGCGAAGCATCATAGCTAGGTATAGAAGCCCTTTGGAAAATCATGTCACCAACCCTGTTTCATCAAAAAAAACCCCTTATAATTTTTTATTGGAAAATTTTTATCCTGAAATTTGAAATTTTTGGGACATTTTTTGGTCGAATTAAAAAAAAAGATGCTATTCGGGGTTGGGATAATTTGACCACTAACAGCATTCAAAGGATTTAGTATATTTATAATATTATTGTTGGTAACCCGTTCTGCGCACGGGTGAACGGGAAAAATTAAACAACACAGTTTAAAAAGGGGGAAAAAGGGAATTTTTTAATGAGAATTTTTAAAGTGAATTGCAAATTAAAAAAAAAAAAGTTTTTTGCATATCCCCAGTTGAAAAAAAAAAAAAGAAAAAAAAAAACCTTTTAAATTTTAAGTCTGTAGATCTAATAGCTGATAAAAAAGGGTTTTTTTTTTTCACAAAATAACTAACTCTCTTTTAGGGTCGATTTTTGAAAATACCTTTCTAAATGATCTCGCTCAGCAAAAGTAACCCATTTTTTCAAATTTTGTGTAATGAACGTTAAAATAATTTTATATAATTTATATCTGAAAGGGAATACATTAATATGACTTTCTGTTTGTATTTTTTTTTATGTTTTGTAATATTCGCAAGCAACACTTTTTCTTAAATTATAATGGCGATTCAATGAAAAACAGCGAAATGTTGGCGATAGAGTCAAGTTGGCAAATGTCTAGCTACTTTCATAGCTCTAACTTTATTAGAACTTTGGGAAAGATTAGACTTACTCTTTCGTGTGGCATAATTCTTAGTAGGTACTTTTTCTACACTTCCAAAAAATACAGTGGCCGGCCTTGTCACGAGTTCGAGCCTAGTACCACTAAAGACCCGCCGTGAAGGGGCACGTTAACCCTTTATCTACCGCATTATGATTTACTGCAGTTTTTTTCATGCAATATTTTTTTTTTTTATCACTACGTTGAAAATTAAAAGGGATATACATAAACAAAATACTAAAATAATTGGGAAATTTAATCCGTTAGAGCTAATTAATTAATTAAAGATATTCCACTGTAAAATTAATTATATACACCGTTCACTTAAAATAAATAGTCAAATCGTTTTCTAAGGTCTTCATAAAGATACGAAAAACATAAGACACTTAAATTTTGACATTAACTATTTTTTCGGGACAAAAATGATAATCTTTGCAATTCGCTGAAAACACAATTTCTGCTACAAAACTATTCGCCTTCCCCGCCAAAATACTCATCATAGAACCCGTTCTGCCATATATATTGGAAGAGTGGATTTCAAAGAATATTCCTGCTAAGTTGGTGTGGTAGTTAGGAGAAGGGGGTGCCAGCTCAGGTGTCGTCCACGTCACTTGACCATGGTTCAAAATTACGTGGTCCGTCGCCAAAAGCCCTCGTGTAGCTGAACAGTGCGACGTTAATAGTGATATGGTCGATCTTGTCGACCATATCGTGGGTTTCAGCGTAAGTTAGAGATGTGGGATTCTCGAAATGAAGAGACATTTTAAAAATTCTTAATATGACTTTTATTAAGAGTTTAACTTAAATTACTTATGTACCGAACAAACTTATATTAAGTGAGAATAAACCAAACACGTAACCGTAGTTAACACAGATCGCGCAATTGGATCACCTTATCTATATAATTGTATTATATCCACCTACTCTCATTCCTAATAATATTTCGAATTCTCGGAAAAATAATCTTCCTACCTTGAATTTTCAAGCACCTGTTCAATCAACTTCAGATATTCAGTTAGGCTCGAGTACAATGGTATGTACCTTGTATTAATGGCGAGATTTCCGTGATTCTTGGTAGACCGTCAATTTACACTTCTACCTTTCTGAACTGAAATTTCTAAATTGCCATCGCGCTTCCTAAACCTTCTGTCCTTTTAAAGGTTATCTTATTTGCATCTATCCTTCTTTTCACTTCTTGGATTTGGGTTGGAAAAGATTTGCCATTAATCTTGGCCGTCAAAGAACACAGATGTTATGTTAAACAAAGGACGCGTGAGCCGTCACAACCCCTCCAAGAAGCAAAACGTGATTTATTCAGGGGTCCACATGACCCTTAAGAAATTACGTGCCTAAATTTTTATTTCTGAATCTCCTCACTTTCTAAGTTTTATTTAAGTTTTAACCTTGAATCCTCATTTTAACTCTTAATTTCCAATATTTAACTTAACTTTAATTTTCATTATTTATCTTAAAAATTAAATTTAATATTCCTCCTTAATTTGAACTCTTGACAGACACAATAAATTTTACTCAATTAACAAGACAACATTAACAGTTTTGCATTTTAATCATGGTATTTTTTCACTTTTACATATGTGGGTATCCCCCCATCAGAGCGGGAAAAGGGAAAAACCCATCCTTGACTTGATGGAAAAACGGGGTCCATATACCCTTAACAACTTAACTCTATTTAAACACTACTTAAATATCTACTTAAACTACTATACAATTTTTTCTTCCATTTCCATCCCTTTCAGATCAAAAAGGTTGGGGACTGGGTTTTTTTCCAAGTTGAGGGTAATTGGGAAATTTGGGGGCTGTCACCTGAAAAAGAAAACCCTTAAACTCGGGAAAATCTAAATTTACAAAAACCAGTTTACGTGGTGGGCCCAAAAAGATTAGGGGGACGGGGAAGGGGTTTTTTTCTAAGTCCACTAGTTAAAAACACGTTTTTTAGACAAAACACATTTACTAAAAACTAGAAACAAAGTTGACATAGAATTGAAAAGGGATCGGAGCGCTTATTACGTCCCCAGTTCGAAACTTGGGCCCTCACTGAAGATTGTTCTGTTCGCTAGGGGGCGAAAGTCTCTTTACTGTTGATATGGAAGAGCTTAACGGGGGCCCCCCTGGATCCGGGCGACGTCCCGGCGAGGGGCCAGAATCAGTTTCTATTGTAGAAGTAGCATTTGTTGGGGATGAAAAGGTTCTGCTGGAAATGGCTGTTGAAGCAGTTGATGTTCTTGGAACAGTATTTTTTTATTGATGTAACTTTTTGAGGTCCCCCCCTTTTTAAGTGGGGCTAAGGAGAAGGTCCTTCTTTAAAAAAGGGGTTAAAGCAGAAGTATGGTAAGTAGCTATCGGTTCAGATGGATTGGTAAGACTTGCTATAACAAAAAAGTGGGTGATTTTTTTGTGAGAATTAAATATGGACGTCACGCTTTGGTGAACTTGGAAGTTTTCTTTTTTCTTTGATTACTGATGGGGTGTAAAGTCACCCAGACTTTTTCTCCCGGAG
>BMAV01020633.1:0-11714 GCA_019973955.1 Trichonephila inaurata madagascariensis | reverse complement strand
TACTGTTGCGGTTTTCGTCCATTCTGACAACGTCGCCCATTTAAGCGTTGTATTTTGATGAAGTTAACGATTTCAGATTCTTTATATGAGTGATAGAGCTCGAAATTTGATCTTCTTCGCCATTTTCCTGAATTCCTCCAAAAATAAATCTCAAAATCTTCCTTTCGTAGATACTTATCACGTTCTCATCTGTTCCAGACATGGACCAAGTTTCACAGTTATAAGTTAATACTGATCGTAATAGAATGTTTTACAATAGAGCCTTTATTTTTTTCCCCCTTGATTAAATTCGATTTCATATATTTTCATATTCCATTAAGACATCTATTAGCCAGGAGCCTTTTTTGGTTTTCGAGGGAAACCCCCTGGTTTTTAAATTTTGAACCTAAATAAATGAAACCCAAAATAATAATTTCGGGAAAAATCAAGGGCGATGGAGGGAGGGAGGCGCCGGAGAAACCATTAAAGAAATACAAAGAAATGAAGAGAGAGAAAGAAATACAATATTTAAAGCTAAGTTAAATTTTTTTTAAAGGTAGAAGCCCCTTTTTGGGGCCCAATTTTTAGCAGTTTTTGATTTTTTTTTTTTAAAAAAATAGTTATACTATTTTTAAAAGATTAATTGTGCCATTCCATTAAGAACATGTTGCAGATATTGTAAAAAAATTACTATTACAATATATTAATTTTTATTAGTCGAAAACATTAAATTGTATAAGAAATTGCAAGTGTACGAACTTTTTTGTGGCCCACTGTATATTGAGATAGACTGAAATGACTTGAATATTAAAAAAAAAATTTCATTGAAACTTTGGAAGCATAAAAAGATGATAGCTGCAGTATTATAAACAATTCTGACTAAGAACAGCTTTTAAATTTACATAAAAATTGGAGTTTACCAATTTTAAGCCTAGCCAACCTTCCCCCTTTCAGTTGTTTCTGAAACTGATATTTTTTTTACCGTATATATTGTGATTCGATTGGGGTGAACTCACCCATCTATTCATGCGAAGTTTTATGGCTCCAAACAGTCGTTGGGGAAAATACCGTCCAGGGGTCATTGTTTATTGTTGACCTCGACAAACGCAGACATCGAGCTGAAGTTGCAATATCTGAGAGCCGATGACGATAGGTTGGGAAATAAGGCGAAGCCTGTAAGAAAGCGGTGAAAAAAAGAATGGGGTTATATAAAACCCAGGTGGTGTGATGAATAAGATTTTCAGGTTGATAAGTTTGCCCTTTTGACCGACAGACCAGGAATGTGTTTGTGCACAAAAAGGGGACGAATGTGACCTGGGGACGAGGGGACCTTTTTTGGGGCCGCCAATGAGGGAAGACGAGGGGCATGTTGTGGGCCCCCCCCGGGTTTAAAAAGGGGGATTTTTCGGGAAAAAACTTGAGAGAGCCCTGAATGAGACAGATGGAGCCCTGATGGAAACAAAAGATAGACCTGAGTGAGACAGATAGAGAGCCCTGATGAGACAAAAGGAGAGCCCTGGGTGGAAAACTTGATGTAGAGCCCCAAGGAGAAAATGGGGAGGAGCCCTAAAAGAAAAGGAAGGAGTGCCTGGAATAAGGATTGAACCCTGAAATAGACGTCCGCGGCTTGGATATTTATTGGGCTTTTTAGTAACCTTTGAAGCAAATAAATACTGCTTTAATTTTAAAATGAGGCTGTGACAAATTTTCTTGTTTGTTAACTACTCACGACGTTACAATATTGATATAATTCAATATATCAATTTCAGAAGCATTCTATAATATTTTAAGCTATTAATGAATTCCTAACTTATTACTAAGAACATTTTTGATCATTAGCATCCTTGTACACCTTTTTTCCTGAATCCAAGAGAGAAGATAGTTATCTTAATGAAAAATGGGAAATGACATAAATAACCTTTAAATATGTTAATAACCTAGAAATATCAATAACTCTGCCATCCAAACATAAGCCATATTTTTACCATTGGGTTTTTTAAAAACAAATATTACGAAACTGTTAAAAAATTTCCCAAAAACATTTGTGAGTTTTCGCCCCTTCTTCTAACATAACCCTGTTCTTTGAGCCAGATTAATGGCAAAACTTTTCCAACCCAATACCAAGAAGAGAAAGAATCGAATATGAAAATGAGATATATTTAAAAAAGGAAAAAAAGTTTAATAAACGGCCCGAATAATTAGTGGAATTTTTTGGGAAAAAGGTTAGACGTCCCAGCCTAAAAAGGGATGCTCATCGCAATTGAATATAAAAGATTAAGAAATCTGAGCTTCTCACCATTATCAACATAATAGGAATTTCTTCAACCTAGGAAGGAAGGTGATTTTTAAAAAAGGTAAATTTTGTAAGGAAGTTAGAAGTTAAATTATTATAATTAAAGAAAAGGATCTAGTTCCCTGATCTGACTTGAATAAAAGGGTTTTAATTATTGGCCATTTTCATTTTTAAGAAAGTTTTATTTAGAATTAATAATTTAAGTTATTCTTTTAAAAAAAGTTGTTTAAAAATTACATAAGTCTCATCATTTAGATAATCCCACACCCTAGCTTACGGAAAAACCCCAGACATAATCTACAGGATGGCTATGTTCCCCATTTAAATCTGCATAAATCGAAGAAAAAACATTCAAAAGCAAATCTAAAAAAAAAAAAAAAAAAAGTTTTAAAACTTAAATAAAAAAAGGAAAAAAGTCTGATATGCTAATTTAAATAACCTTTTAAATGACCTTTAACATCTTTTTTTTAAATTTTTACAACTTTATAAGAAAAAACTTTTATCGAAATGTAAACGTTATATTGAAAAAAAGATGATATATTTTTTTTTCAAAATTTTAAAAAAAACCACTAGATTTTTTTCCCACAACCACAAAAACGAGGCTTAACATCCTAAACAGCTTTAACGACCAAATATATATATATATATATAAAAAAAAAAAATTTGGGGGAAACATTACTCAAGGGGGTTTCCGACACTTATTCTTTACCGAAGGAAATGTAAGTGTTTGTGTGTTTTAGAATAATTTCTGCAATATGTTTGGATTGACGATGCTAAATATAGTTCTTCATCCGTATTCGAAGACATATTTTTCCCGCCGAAATTGCTTTATCTTTCAACGCAAGTGTTCTCCATCGAAGCAGCTGTCATGTATAAGAAATGCAGCTTCTAATAGAATTCGCAAAACATGTGAAAACGCGGGCTACGAAATACCAGTGGTAAAGGTCCGAAAAAGTTCTTTTTGGGGCTGCACAGATGGATGTACTTTGATTTTCGCGAACTGCTTAATCGGAAAGGGATTGGGGAGGGGAAGAGTTGCAAAAATAACGCGCGGACGTAAACGATGTTCGAAATTGAAAACATTTTCCTTTGGATAAATCCGCAGCCATCTGCAATTGAATTCGAGAGTCAGGATTGGCTTGATATCGCCAATTTGGCGAGTATTTCTTGAGTTGTTAAATTTACGTGGTGTACCAAGAAGGAAGCAAATTAATAATTAAAAAAAAATAAAACAGGCATTTTAATTTTAAAAAGATAAGAGGAAAGGTTTTGTAAGGGTTGGAGTAAAAGCGTGAAGAAAATTATATTTTCCTTTGATTTATAATTCACACATAGAAAGCAGTAATCCAAAAAAATATTTATACACTTGAAACATGTGTTTTTGATATACACTGATGGGGGAAAAAATTTCTACACTAAAGAAAAATTATTGGAAAGTAATGAAATTTGGACGAGATATGCAATTGTCTAGTTAACTTGTTTAATTAATTAAATTTTCAAAATCACAGGTTAATTTCAGCTTAAGAAAATGCATTTCAAATGAGAAATACTGCCACATTAATAGTTGGTGTAACCTCCGGAATTTTGAATGCAAGCATGCATGCATTGTGCCTTACAGGTGCCGAATGTCACTTTGTGGTGTGGAGTTCCATGCTTGTTGTACTTGTGTCAACATTGGGACGGTCACTGCAGACTGTGGATGATGCTAGAGTTGTCGTCCAATGATATCCCATACCGGCTCAATTGGAGACAGATCTGCTGATCTCGCAAGCTAAGGTAACATGTCAACGCTCTGTAGAGCTTGTTGCATTACAACAGCGGTGTGAGGGCGGGCGTTATCCTATTGGAAAACTCCCCTTGAATGCTGTTCATGAATGGCAGTACTATAGGTTGAATTACCAGACTGACGTACAAATTTACAGTCAGTGTATTTGGGATAACCATGAGAGTGCTTCTGCTGTCATAGGAAATTGCACCCCAGACCTTGACTCCAGGTGTAGGTCCAGTGTGTCTAGGCCGCAGAAAGTTCGGTTGCAGGCGTTTCCCTAACCTCCTTCTGACCAACACACGACCATCACTGGCACCAAGGCAGAACTTGCTCTCATCAAAAAACACAACAGATCTCCATTCCGTCCTCCAATGAGCTCTGGCTTGACACCACTGGCGTCGCAAACGGCAATGGCTTGGATTCAGTGGAATATTTGCTTTCGTCTCGATCTCGAGCTCCTTTCCCGCCAAAAAATGACCCTTTTAAACCCCAGGGGTGGATCCCCTACACGTCCCTCATCATTTCTCATTGGCAGGCCCAGAAAACTCTGCACACGGCCCTCAGACTCATTAACACCCTATGGGTGCTGACCTAATAATAGCTCTTTCTGGTCCTTTTCGAATGCACCGGTGATAAAAGCTCGTCCGAACATCTGGACACTTCCCACCACGTCGCCATTCTTTCTTTTAAGCCATTTTCACGCCGTCATCCGAGGCATCAGTCTCCTCAGTCAAACAGGCCCCATCAATTGTCAAACAATGGGACTCTGTCATGTCTATTATGGCAACAGACATACCGGCGTTGCAGACCAGAGGCCAAACAATGGACAATGACCCCAAAGCCACGTGCACTGTCTCCAACCCACAAGCGAGCTACTTGCTCTAATGTATCAAACTAGACATGTACAGAAGGGTGGGGGTCGTATCAATGCTCCGTCGTTACACTACCATTATTCGTAACACATAAATTCAACAACATTAAAATGTGTAAAGCAAGTAAAATTTAGTAAGGCATTTAATAGAGTTAGAAAAAAAATTAGCGAAAACGAGGAAAAAAATATTTTAAAACAGAGTGAAAAACTAATTTATGTGCTATATAAAAAGTCTGATTTTTTTTAATTTTTCTTGGATAGAAAATGTAATTAGTTGTCCAGAACTCATCATCTAGTCAACTACTGATCTTGATCAATTTATTTTTGAAATTTTATACATTCTATACCAATTTAACCGTTTTGCATACCAGAGGATCTTGAAAAACACGATCGAAAAGCACTAAGGGGCGCCACCGCGGTCCTTCGATTACATGTATACTCTGTTTCACCTCAAGTTGGCAGGGTTGGGAAAGGTAGGGAATGTAACAATCCACTTGAAAAGTAGTTCCAACTTGTTTTGGAACTTAAATCAACGCAAATGCAAAAAAATTGTTAAAAGTATCATGTTTAGAAATTGTATGTTTAAAGATATATTTGTAAACATCTTAAAAGCATTTATTCTTCAATACCGTAACGAATACAGTAGAAAAAATACTTGATTTTTGGCACAAAAAATTTTTGGGCTGAAAACCGGTTTTCAAGATTACATTCTTCCGAAATTTGGGCCCAAATCAACGCCTTTCGTTTTGCGACCCAGCTTCATTCCGAATTTTTACATCTCGGGACTATTTAATTTTGTTTTTTTTAAAATTTTTAAACATGTCTAAGATAGAAAGTCACAACCCTTTTCGCTGTATACACCATCGAATAAATGATGTTTAAGAATTTTCGAAGAACTTTTACCGGTCAACTTTGTACAGATTAAAAAGGGAAATGGGGTTCCATTTGAAAAAGGAAAAAAAGAAGGTTGTGCTTTGAAAGACATGATACCATTTATGGCGCAGAACTTATTTACAAAAAAAGGAGTTAAGAAAAAAAAATGCGCCAATCTATTATTTGATGAGACCTGATGAATGAAGGACACTCTAAAAAACTCGAGTGGGCAAGACACAACCACCAAAAGCAGTTGGAAGATCATCTAATTTAAAGAGGTTTGACTGCCCCCAAAGGCAAAGGAAAGGGGGTTTATAATGGCTCATATTGAAGCAAAGAAGATTTGTTCGGGGTGCGGAGATATTTTTTTTGGGAAAAATCTGGGACTACCATGAAGTGGATGATAAACCATTTTGAAAAAAAGGTTTTTAAACGCGGGAAAATTGAACCCCCAAAACATTGGTTTTAAGGAAATGCCCCCACCATTCGTGAAAAAAAGAAAAATCCAAAAGTTCTGGAAAAGTGCAAAAGAGTGGTTGACAGAAAGAAAGTGACATGGAATCAAGATTAATTAAAATTGAATTCTGCAAAAGTAAATTAAAAAAGCATTTGTATAATGGTTAACAGAGTGGGAAAAAAAGCTTTTAAAAAGGGAAAAATTACCCCCTTATCCCCGTAAGTCAATCCAATTGAGATTATTTGGGAAAAAGGGAGTGCAAAAGAAAAAAAAACATTTAAACTCAAGTAGGAATTTAAAAAAAGGAATAGATAAGGGCTCAACTCAAAAAAAGGATAAATTGCATCAACCATGTAATTAAAAAAAAAGAAAGAGATGGGGAAATGGATGGACTTTTTGATGAAATTTGGGGGAAAAACAGAATTTCATTATATCGGTGAACAGTGACTCTTCGGATAGGATTCAGAAAATAATTAGTGCTGATGACGAAAAAGTTTTCATCAAAGTCCTGTTTGCGGGGATGGTAGTTTGGGGAGAAGGGGCCAAAAAAGTCGTCCCGTCACTTGACCATGGCTCAAAAAAATTTCGATGTTTTTTTTAATGATGCAAATAAGTGTATGCATAATCAGCTATTAAAATAGTTTTTTTTTGTAAACACTTATTTTGATACTGTGGAGGACATGTGGGGAAAAGGGGTTTTCACCCTCACTCTGGGAAATTTCAAAATAATATTTAATGCGACAAATGGACACAATGGTAGAAAAGTCCGTGCAACGCCGGGACATGCAGCTAATAATATTTATATACAAAAAAGGTTGATTTAATTTTTTAAATCACCTTATTTGAGTAAATCAAATTTCAAAATTTTCTTAGACAATGCTTTTAAAAATATACATTATATAAAAAGCTCCTTATCTTTATAATCGAAGTATCTTAATGTAAATCTTTCCTTGTGCAATGCTTTCGTTTTGATTCTAAAGGCTACCTACATGGAGTGTTAAATATACATGTATATATAATTTGATTTATGAATACCTAATAAAAGAGCAATTGTCCCTTTAAAAAAAATTTTATGGAACCTTTTTACAACACAAATACAGTTCTAAATATCAAAATATATAGTTTTCGTAATAAATTATTATAATAAATCATTTTTTTTCTTTAAAAGTTATACTTATTGAGCTGAATATATAAACTTTGCATATAATGTTAGTAACATAATTTTTCAAATATGCATCGAGATATTTTTTCCAGATAAACTATAAATTTTATAAGAGATTGTAAGTTTTAAAATTGATAAATTTTTGAAGTTAATCCCCAATTCTATTATGTGCTTCTGTAAATCTTAAGCTAACGTACATAAACGGCATTTACATGTAATGTGAATAATAATTACAAACTGATTTAAAGCAGTAATAATAGAAAAAAATGATTAATTATTGGGTTGTTCGGAAAGTAATTTCGTTTTTTCCCGACAGAGGATTTAATTGTATTTTGTACACCCAACTTCACATTTATGCCGTATAATTTTTATTTGCTTTGAGAGCTCATATAGCAAGGCTTGTGTGTGAAAAATTCCAATTAATTCTACGCAGTAGTGTTTGGTTGGTGCCCTTTAAATATGGAGAGCGATAAGCAGCATTTTCTGCATATCTTACTGTTTTACTACAGAAAGGGTAAAAATGCTGTTCAAGCCAGAAAAAATTGACCGATGTGTATGGAGAAGGTGTGTTGACAGTACGCCAGGGCCAGAACTGGTTCGCTAAATTTCGATCCGGCAATTTTGATGTCGAAGATGCACCACGTTCGTGAAGGCCGATGAAGCTGATAAAGACGCGATAAAGGCATTAGTTGATGCGAACCGGCGAATAACAACACTTGAGATCGGATTAAGGTTAAATTTATCAAATTCAACAGTTTATGACCACTTGAAAGGCCTGGGATTATCCTCGAAGCTCGATGTATGGGTTCCCCATGTTCTCACAGAGAGAAATCTGTGTCTCCGCATTGACGTCTGCGATTCGCTTCTCAAGCGTCACGAAAATGATCCGTTTTTGAAGCGCATCATCACTGGGGACGAAACACGGGTTGTATACAACAACGTCAAACGCAAGAGGTAATGGAGCAAAAAAGATGAACCGGCTCAAACCATTTCCAAAGCCGATATTCCCCAAAAAAAAGGTGATACTGTCTGTTTGGTGGATTTTAAAGGAATCGTTTTTTAGCTTTTACCGGATAACACAACGATTAATTCGGAAGTCTACTGTCATCAGCTGGACAAACTGAATGATACACTTCAACAGAAAGGTCAGAACTAATCAACAGGAAAGGTGTAGTGTTTCACCAAAACAACGCGAGACCTCACACAAGTTTGGTCACTCGCCAAAAGCTTTTACAGCTTGAATGAAGTACAATGCTACATCCACCATATTCTACAGACCTGGCACCATCAGACTATTTTTTTTCCGGTCACTCCAAAATTTTTTAGACGGTAAAACCTTCACCTCAAATGAGGAGGTCAAAAACCACCTCGATCAGTTTTTTGCCAGTAAAAGATCAAAAATTTTATGAGAGTGAAATTATGCTACTACCAGAAAGATGGCAAAAGGTGTTGGACTAGAGCGGCCAATATATAATTTAATAAAGTATTTGTTTATTTTACGAAATCTGTCTTTCATTTCCACAAAAAAAAAACGAAATTACTTTCCGAACAACCCAATATTTATAAACAAGATAGAAATTTGCATTTTATAAACAGATGTAATAAATGAAATTACGAAACTAAAGAGATATATGAGCCGTTTATTTTGAAAGTGGTATAAGTCACTTAAAAAATCAAAGTAATGATAGCATGTGGATTACAATTTAACCGTATTTTTTCATTTAAAAAAAATACAATCAACATGTTGGGAACTATTGAGATTTTATTCGAAAAAATTTTTGCTAGTTAATCAATCAATATTTTTAAACATATTGAAACGCAAACCCTTAAATATCTCGCGATTAAAAAAAGGGCTTATACAATTATTAAAAAAAAACCTCATACAGTTTTAATGAACAAATTTTTCAAGAGTAATTTTTTTGCTCGCCAAATATTGAGAATTTCATTTGTTATATAGCCACACTCTTCACCTAGAGTAACCCTGTAGCGGCTGTGTGTGATTTGATCAGCGTACCCTTCCCAGCGCTGCCAACTTAAGGTGAAACGGAGTATAGAAAAAAAGACGAGGAGCGCTATCGTGTTCTTTTGATTACGTGTCGAGAATATTATTAAATTAAAAAATTAAATAACTCAATTATAAAATTCAACTCTTAAATTAAATTATTAAATTAAAGAATTTGTATTTAATAAATTAAAAATTAAATTAATTAATATATTAAAATTGATTACGATTGTCTGAAAGAGGCTGAACGCGTGTCGACAAATTGTGAGCGCGTCTTGTCTGTAACCGCGCCAAATGCACTGGCTTTTCTCGGCACGAAATCCGTAGGTTGCAAAAGTGGCTTGTGGTCAGGGCATGGCTTCGGCTACAGGCATGGAGCCAACTGGACCGGTCAGGACTCGGCCTCATTTTAGACCTAATCTCGTTCTCGACTCAGGCTTAATAAGAACATAATTCAAATAATTTCTATGGTCAAATGTTATTTCCGGTTGCGTTCTCCTAAAAACTGGGATTTTCGGACGATATGTCAACTGGCTTCTGGTGATGACGAGTCGGTCGAGCTGGGGTGTGCGATTGTAAGTCATGCACATTTATTAGTTTCGGGTTATTGTTTGTACGAGTATTTGAAAACGTATAGTATGTATTGTCTACTTTTAAGGATCATAGGTGGGGCCTACATTTGTGTAGGTGTCCTGGGCCTACTTTTGAGTAGGGCCCAGGACCTCAAGGTATCTTAAGAAGTCCATACTACTACTACTACCAGAGTCTACTTTAGGGGCCCTGGGCGTCAAGAAGTCTCAAGGCATCTGTAGTGTCTGAGACTACTGTTGGCGGGTGATTATGGAATGTTGGCATGAATCGGCGTGGTTTCGGAGGGGTTTCTGTGTTTGGAAGGGAGAAGGGTTTTGGACCGCAAGCCAGGCGGTCAGGGAAAAGAGAGTCCCTTGTTTTGGAAGAACGAGGCACTGAGCTGTTTTGGAGTGAAGGAAATTAAATTCCTTCGGTGAGATCGACGCACAGGCATGATCTGGTGTAATCTGGTAATCTTGGGAGTGTTTTAACACGATAGACAGTAGTTATTTGATTGTAGTGATAATCAAGAGAATTGTGTTTAGTCAAGATAATTGTATTTAAACAAGATATTTATGTTTGAATTGGATTGATTTGAGTAGTAGTTTAGAAAATAAATGAGAAGTTATTACAGCGTCCCTGCTCGTGGTGCGCAAAACGGATAAACATTATTCAAGGTCTGAACTCGCGACCTGATAGTTATTAAGTTGTTTTCGATTAATTAGGATATTACTTACAGAGAATCGCGGCTTGGGGGTTTAAAGGTAGCGTGCCTGCCTCAAAAGCCAAAGTTTGCGGGTTCAATCCGGCTGGAGTTGATAAGATTTTCTGGATGCGTAAATCCTAGGATAACGTAGAGCAAAAGATCCATTGAGTATCAATTTGGCTCTGGTACTCTAGACAAAATTAAATCACGTCAATATGTAGCATCTGACGAATAAATTGAATAAATGCAAGCGTCAAAATTAGGTAGTGGGAGCACCCCTAGATAGGGCCACCAATGAAAGGGCTCTCACACTTGGGGACTTTAGACGGTCTGCAAAGGTTTACGTAAAAATTTTGGGAAAAATGCCAATTTTACACAAAAGTAAGATCGAAATTTACGGGTGCGCATTATACGCCGGGTATAAAAAAGAGAGCTTTAAAAAAAAAATAGAAATAGTATAGAAAAATTAATTCTACGTATATCGAAATACTGTTTATTTAAAATTAAAACATTCCAAGAACTTAAAGGCAGTGGCGTAACGTACACCCCCCCAACCCCGGATTGCGAGGGCAGGGTTCCCAGGAGCCGAAAAACCCGACTGCTGCCAAGTACCTACCCTTTATAAAATCCAACTTGGAGAGGCCTAAAACCTGATTTTGCAGGGGGGCCCAAATGTTCTCAGTTACTCCACTGCTTAAGGGGTCGCAATTTTAGAAGTATACTAATATTTCTAAAGTTTGAAACAAACCTCAAACCCTTAAAAACCCAAGAGCATTACACACATATATTTCATGTTTCTTCGTAAAATAGGGGGTACGCGTTATACGGCGAATATACCAAAAAACTAAAAAATGCAACTAGAAAGTATGGGTGCGCGTGATATACCGGATTTTACGGTAGTTGCCAAAATGCAGCTTGTTAAACAAAACAAAATAAAAAAAATTCTAGAGAAGAAATAAAGAAAATAATGATGATAATCGTTTTTATAGAAGAATGACAAATTTAATAATCCGTTATTGTATTTCTTCGTGAA
>BMAV01020632.1:0-63227 GCA_019973955.1 Trichonephila inaurata madagascariensis | reverse complement strand
TTTGGGTTATGGATGAAAATTTAATTATCTTGATGCTTACCTAGAAAAGTAAGCAAAAGCATTCAAAACTATAAAAGCGTATGCAAAACAATTCAGGAAAGGCTGATTGTGCAGAGTAAATTTTCAGTGTCAGACCTACACTTGAGATGAGCCAGGATGGTATGTTTTGACTGTGTGAGTCGAGCTCAGGCTGGAGAAAGCCGAAGCTGGGAAGGGGTTAGGTAATTTGTAGTAAAATTTTATGTCGGCTCCAGTGGCTTAGAGGCAGTGTGCTCGTTTCGTGAACCCAAGGTTGTGGATTCGATCCAGGCTGGAGTTAATAGATTATCTGGATTTGAATATTGTAGGCATGCATGTCATATGATAATGTGGCATGTAAAAGATTCTTTGAGTATCAATTCGGCTCTGGTACTCGGCAAAATTAAAGCACAGCAATATTTAGCATCCAATGAGAACTTGAATCAGAAATGAATTCTAGCGTCCAAATTTAGTAACGAGGCTGCCATTAGATGGTGTCACCATGAAATATCTCTCACATTTGAGGACTTGCCATGTCTGCAAAGGCTAGAATGCAGCCCATTGGGGTAGAATTTCCATAAAAACATGCACAACTTTTTAAAAATATTCAATATTAGAAATGAATTTTATAAAAAATTCACCATCAGGTGATTAAACAATATAAGATCAATTCAATTATAAAACTCCCAACTAAGAGCAGTGTTAAACAGAAAAAAAGAGTAAAAGAATCACCGAGTAGCTACTTGATGGCTATAACTTTGTCTTTCTTTTCCACACAAGTCTGCTTGTCCAAAATCAGCAATTTTCAAATGACCACTGGATGAAATTAACAAATTTGCTGGTTTCAAATCCTGAGAATTAATGCAAAAATTTAAATCTATCAATATTAGTAGATTGGATAACAGCAATCAGAGAACATATAATCAGAATTACTTTTTATGTTGGATTTTAAAGTTATAATATTAGGAATGAATAAATTATGTTTTATGAATATCATTCATAAAATTAAAATCTAAATATTCTATTTTTGAGCAAATAAAACTGCATGTTTATCTAGAGAAAATTTTATTTATGAATGAAGTGCATGTCGCAAAGATAACAAGTAATCCCCTACACTTCAATTAAACAATGAAAAATTCTTTCTTAATAATGTAAAATTCTAAAATAAAGCAATAACATAATGTGAATTAAATCTTTAATATGGGAAATGACTATTCCTTTTTTCCCCCTCAGAATTCAGTGACAGGCCTATGTTTAGATCTACGCTATGTTAATTGCCTAATAACCTGATGGCCAATGGTCAGGCATCTGATAAACCTATGTTTAAAATATAGGGTTTAAAAAAGTTTTTAAAAAATTCAAGTTTTAATGAAAATACTGTATTTTACTCAAAATGAAACTGAAATATTTACAAAGCTTTATCCAATACACATAAAAAAGATTTAATTTTAAAATAAAAAGCTTAATTGGTCTAATTAAAGGCATAATTAGCTAAACAGAATAAGAAATTTGATTATATAAATCCTGCCACATTTTCAAGCAAAATTAAATTTACTGAAATATTTAACCTTTCAGCAGGTATGTCTATACAAATTGTATGACAAATATGCTATTTCTTGCCCTATTTTTAAATACAGCCTCTAAACAGTCTGAAAAGTAATAATTATTCCTCTATCCATTTCTTCTCTTCAGAACGGATATTTTTGTTTGGTATTTTATATCAAATTTCAGATATTTTGTACTTTCTTTCGTTCATAAAGTTTGACACATGCCTATATTTTAGCAAATAATTTTTTTTTCTTCTCCATGTTTTGAAATTTTATTTACTAATAACTATATATTTGAGCAGCATTATTCTGGAATACTTTATTTTACATTATGGAGAAAAATTTTACTCAAATTATAGCTAAAAAATTTGTATAAAATAAAAAGTTATTCTACATATTTTTCAAGATTTATTTGAAGAAGAAAAAGCAAGGATTCAGACCAATTTCTGGAAAATGAAAGCAATCTCTGTGTTGAGAATATTACAGTAAACTATAATCAGAAAGAATCAGAAAAATATATATTTGTTTATAATTCAGAAGAATCATTTGAGGACAAACTTTTTTTTATTAGTGATCACTGGTGCAGCTAGTTTTGAATGGGCCCTGCATCAAATTTCCTTTTGGAGGCCTCTTAAACATTTTACGATTTTTTGTGTAAGCATGTTGGGTACAGCTGATTTAACGGTAGCTACAGCCCTGGTGAAGATAAAACCACAAATTGGTGTAAAACTTAACATGCAAAAAAAAAAATAATAATTGAATATTTTAAAAATTTCCCCTGGCATTAAAATATTTTTCAAAAAATAAAGGAAATATATTTTAAAAACTTGAAAATAAGAGTTATAAAAATGACTGATGAAATTTTGGAGTACACAAACCAACATATAGATCACACAAAAATCAATAAACAATTAAGATTTTTTTTTGCTAATAAGTTTCAAGACTAAATTTTAACTAAAAACTAGCGGTCCCGACAGACGTTGTCCTGTACACACGTCTTAAATCTGAAAATTACAAACTTTTTTGAATAAGTTGTAACAATCTGAACCGTTTTGATGAAATTTTTTATAAAGAAAGTTATTACAATACCTGACATTATCACATGTACAGTTACCACAATTCAACCTGTCAATTGTGTGTGAGTATGTATTTACTATGATCTAAGTTGAATATAGAAGCTATTCTGAATAGAAACAAATTTGTTTTGATTAAAGGGTAAAAAAGATAAAGCTCGAGCTATTTTCATAACAGGTATATTTTTTTAATGCACAAAAAATAAATTTATCGTAATGCCGTTGAACGTACAATGTTTTTGGTTAACCGGGGGAAAAAACAAAGGGATGTTGCCCCTGGACATGCAAATAAAATTTGGCCATGTAAAAAGCAAGGGTTTTCTAAATCTAAGCCACAAATTGTCATTGTTTGTCGGACTTTTTTCTAGAAAATGCCAAGAAACTGGAAATTGCAGACATTTGAATGGGTAGGTGGCAAAGAACGGGATCTGGGGAGAATACACTTCACCGAAGTTTACCGCTCAAAATATGGCATCAAGAATATTGTCCATTTTTTATGAACAACGCGCGCCGTTACAAATTTTTGGCGCTTTTTTAACTAATAGCGATATGGGACCGAATTGAAAATCTAAATCATATTCGTCCTTTTTTGGCCCCCAAAAAAATATCATCCAAATCGGCCCAAACCGTTTAATGGGATTCATCACATACATGCTCGAAATTTTAAAATAAAGCTATATCCCCTATCTGGCTAAAAATAATCTTTTTATTCTGTAATTATTTTTGCCTATTTTGATACAAAAAATTTGAGAATTTTAAAAACCCCGAAAATATCGGAAAATTCCCCCTCTTCTTTCTTTTTTTTTCCCTTTTGCGTTAGCAAATAAACAGCCCCAGGGGTAAAACAATTATGGGTTTTGGTTTTAATTAATATCTTTTAACTAAATGGATATTGGACCAAATTGTGAATCTAAACTATTTTCGAATCCCCTTTAACCCACACAAAAAAAGTACCCAAAAACGGGCCAGCCTTTTAGGGGGCAGTTCATTCACATACACACGCACAGAAGAATTGTATACAGTGGACCAAAAAGTGTTTTTAAAACTTGCAATTTCTTTTCAAATTTAATGTGTTTCGACTGATAAAAAATTAAATATTGTAATTGTAATTTTTTTTTTTGATCTCTGCAACTTGTTCTTAATGGAATGACAAAATTTGTTTTAAATATAGCTTAAATATTTTTAAAAAAAATTTAAAAAAAAAACTACTAAAAAAATTTCACAAAAATTTTTAAATTACAAAAACCCGTTTTAAAAGTATTTTTTTCCCAATTTAATTTAGTAGAATATCTTTTTTGTGTCCACAACAATTTTAAGGTCTTTGGGATAGATTTAATCGTTTTTTTAATTTCTGCATCGATTTTCCTCCATTCTTCTGGGAATTTTTTTACTTCACATTTTGTGTTTATTTGTCAAGTTTTTTTTTTTACAAAATCTCTAAAACATGTTCTACTGGGTTAAATAAATGATTGAGGGGGTGTTTTCAAAATTTTGGGGACATTTAAAGGCCCGGGCATACATTGGGGCAGGGGGGCCCGTCATTACCCTGTTAAAAATAATTCCAATATAAAAATTTTGGGCGGAAAATTTTAAAAATTTTTTTAAAATTTAAATAGATCCATGATTCACAATACCAAAAAAAAATACCCAAATTTTGGGGGCCCCAATTCCCCCCAAAAGAACATTCCCCCTCAAGTTTTATTGACCCAACGTTCTTGGGATTAAGTATCAAAAATTCAAAATTGACAGCGAATTTTTTTGGAATGGCAGATAATTCAACATTTTTGGCTCGGGGGGCCTATAATGCTTGAAATAAAAAAAGGTTTTACCCCTGAAATTTTTGTGGAAAAGAACTCCTCCACCCCATGATTCAGCATTGAAGTGAAAGTGTTCTGGGAGGGGGAAAACCCAAAAAGGGAATTTTTTTTTTTGGGATAAAAAAATTTAATTTTTAAAAAATTTTAAAAATTTAAATTATCCCCAATTTGAAATAAAAAACTTTAAAAAAAAATCAAACTCCCTTGGTAAAACCCCTTTTGAAAACTTTTATTTTTAAATAGAAATTTATTTTTATTAAAAAAAAAAAAAAAAACAAAATAAAAAAACCAAAAAAAATAAAAAAAAAAAAATTAAATTAACCCAAAAAAGGGGTTTTTTGGAAAAAAAACCCTTTTTAATTAAAAAATTTTTTTTTATTTTTAATTTTTTGGGTTTTTTTGGGGGTTTAAAACTGGCGTTAAAAAATTTTTTTTTTTTTTAAAAATAAAAATTTTTAAAAAATTTTAAAAAAAAAATTTTATTAAAATTCAAAAAAACTTAATTAAATTTTTTGCACTTTAAAAATTTGAAAAATTCCAAAGAATACTTATAAAATTTTTTAAAAAATTAAAAATTAAAAATTTTCTGCTTTTTTTGAAAAAGACCGGTTTTTGGTTTGGTTAAAATCTTTTTCGAAACTTACCATTAAATTTCCCTACTATCGCTACGTCTCTTTTTTTATTTATTTTTGGTTTGAATTTTCGTCGTTAATAAAATATTTTTTGAACGCTCAATTGAGCGGGTTTTTATACATGATTGTTTTGGATGACAATCAAAATTTAATTATAATTAAAAAAAATTAAACGAAAAACTAATTATTTAAAATTTCAAATAAAAAGGTTGGCATCTTTTTTTGCAACCCTTTTGGCCACTTGTTCCGAAAAGGTTTTTTCTCATGTGTTAAGGTACCCATACCTAAAATCTGTTTTTTTTAAAAATTGACAATTTTTTTAATTATTATTTTATTTTTTAAACCCTCTTATTGGGTTAATAAAAAAACCAATTTTTTATTTTTTATTCAATAGAACAAAAAATAAAAGTTTTTATTAAAAAAATGCCATAACTTTAAAAAATTTTCTAAAAATTTTGTTTTGAAAAACTAAAGGGGACAACGATTGCTCAAAAGTTTTGAAAATAATTTGCTAAATTTTTTTGTATGTTTTTAATAACAGTGAATATTTTTTCCTTCAGATTTTTTAACTGTTTTTTTTTCAAAAAACAGTCCTTTTATGAATATAGTCACTGTTTTTTTTTAAAACAATTTCTATAATCACTAAGATAAAAATCCCCAGTTTTGAAAAAAAAAAATATCTTTATCCTGAAGGTCATTTCAAACATGAATAACAAATAACACATCAAAATTTAAAATTTGTTCATAAAGTTTTTAAAAGCAGAAGGGGGGCCCGGTTTATGTAATTTTTTGTACATTTTCACCAGTTTTTTCCCATTTTAATAATAATAAATTTTTTTCTGTTTTCAATTTTAGGATTTTTTCTTTAAAATATACTAAACAAATCTAAAAATCATATAAAAATCCCCATACCTCCATTTTTTCGAAAAAAAAAGTTCTCGCAAGTAGTCGGATACCTTAAAGCATTCAGGTGAACAGAAATTTTATATACACGATTGTTTTGGATGACAATACGATCTTTAATGATAATTAATAAAAATTAATTACCAATTAATGTTGTGATTCTTCTGTCATATGTATATACATATTTACATTAATTGTAACTATTTAATAAAAAGTAGCTGAAATAAAATTTTTCTTTGTTGATCTAAATAGGAATTGACTTAAAATTTTTTTTATATATTACTTGTTTTTATAACAATAATGTTACAACAATGCAGGTGAATATTGAGTTGAATGTTTTTAATTAATATCTTTTTAACTAATTGCGATATTGGACCAATTTATGAATCTAAACCATTCTTGAATCCGCTTGAACCCACACAAAAAATTTCATGAAAATCGGTCCAGCTGTTTAGGAGGAGTTTAGTCACATACACATGCACAGAAGATTTTTATATATAAAGATATGCATAATTAATTCTCTAATTGGTATTTATTACATGCACCTAGCATCTGCAAAAGTGGAATTAAAGAAAACTATTATGCTATAAAAAGTACCCTGTATGCCTACTTGTACAGAAAGTTAATGTGTCTCACTGAAAGATTAATTAAAATATTATTGTGCTTTGTAATATTAATATATATTTAATGCAAAATTATTAAATATATTTATATATGTTTCAGTAAAATTCAACACAGTGAATATTTTTCCGAATTAAAAATAATTATCTATAATTTTTTTCCTCTGAAAACTAAACTAAACTAACTTATAACTAAAAAAGCCTTAAAAAATACAGTTATTCATAACATGATAGAATATACAAAGCAAATAAAATTTAAAAATTACAAGAAACAAAAGTACAGTTTCTAAAAAGATATACATAAATGTATATGAAATGAGTTCATACCCTATGCATAATGCCTAAACCATGGCAATATGCAACTCCTTGCAAAAGCATAATTAGATAAGCTTTAATCTGTGAATTGGTCAATGGATTTTCTGTATCACGCAAAAGAATTGAGAGATCTGTTGGCATGTATTCAAATACAAGTACAACACCAGCACCATACGAAAAGACGTCATAAAATTTTACAATCTATAAATTTTAAAAAGACAACCAGAAATGCAAAAATATATTTACATAAAAGAATTGATAAAATAGTGTTCATGAAAACAAAGTGAATGAGAATAGTTTGTTTTAAAGTCTCAAAAAGAAAAATATTTCTAAAATAACTCATACAAATAATTTATTCAAAAACCTTAATGACTTTAAACTGAATAAATTTTTAAAATTAAATTAAAATTTTTAAAAATTTATTTAATTATCAATAATTTTAGCAATAAATAAATACATACTTCTTTTAGAGTATACTATTGATCATTTTTATTAAATAGAATATATTTGCAACATGACACATATGTTATAAGTTAGACTTAAAAATATATTAACATTAAAAATTAGGTAGATTGTGACAATAAAAAGACAGATTTAAAATACTCTCACAATCAATAAAACGCAAAGTAAAAATTGTGTCACAACTTTAAATTTTTTAAAAAAATTATTCATTAAAAGCTAAACATTACTGTTACAATTTGACTTTCTAAATAAGATTGTAAATAATAACCACTGAATTCAAATAAAATAATTTGTATAATATATGATTTCACAAAGCAAAACAGGCTAAAAAATATTGTGTTATATTAGATGGAAATAAAAAATTAAAAGAAGACTTGAATGAGATAAATATTTCCAGTAAATAAAAAATAATCTAGGAGTAAAAAATAACTTTGATTAATGAAATAATTAAAGGCTCAATAGTTATAACAGTTACATAATAATTATCTGTAAGTAAATTAGTGATCCTTTACTTTTCTAGTTCATTGATTCTCGAAATATATAAATGGAGATAGAAATGCACAAAACAGTTACAAAATTAAAAAAAAATTGTCTTTAAAACATTTGGTTTTTAAATGAGGATTAACATATAAATAAATGAAATTTTATTGATTAGTATTTGTATTTCTTTTATAAATTTATCGTGAGAAAATATATGAACATTTTTCTTTTTTGGATCTACAGCTTTATAATACAATGTATATTTCTGTAGACCTTTATATGTGAAATTTACTTACTCCATTGGAGTATTTATTCATAACAGTTAAAAATTTGTAAAGATATAAAGATTTTGCTCCTATTTTTTATTATGAAAGTCGAGACAACAATAGTGTGAAAATTATTTATTTGAAGCCCTACTTTTCAAATACAGTATGAAACATGCACAAAAACTGAAAATAGAATGTTCAAAAATCAAGGATTGTCTATAATTGAATTTTCTTAAAAGTTAAATAAATAGTGAAAAAAAAAGATTGAGTTAAGGAAAAAAATATATAAAAGTACAAGAGACATTCAAAATTAAATAAATAAATAAAAACAGTAATTATTTTAAAAAATAAGTATTTGTTCATTTTTGAAATATTCCAAGTCTAAAACTTACATTTTCATTATTCATTTGTTGCAAAGCTTTTATTTCTCTAAAAGAAAAAAAAAAAAATTGTATAAAGTTTAAAGTAACCTTTAAGTATACAGTATTTCATAATATTTGCAAAGGGGGTTTTATTTTCAAGGTTAAGACAATGATGATTATTGTTTATTTATTCCAGAACTGTTAATTAAAAAAAAATTATGGACTTCCCCACTTTTTCTCTTATGTTTCTAGATTAATATCCTTATAGTTTGACTACTGTGGACCATTTTCCCAAAAAATTATATTTCTCTGAAAACATGCAATGAATAGCAAAACATGAAACGTGGAAATACACATATTTTGAAATAAATTCTAAAGCAATAAATAAAGGCATTAAAAAACCATATGCACTACAGCACATACATATACTTATACACATTGCAATATTTTTTTTTATATTATGAGAAGGATTGCACTAAGAAGATTGGTTAAAGAATTAAATAACCATTATACAATTCTGAAAAATAAAACTCTTCTTTTGCCTATTACAATTTCATATCTTCAGAAATAAAAACATAAATGTATAGAAAAAAATTTTTTAGAAAAAATTTATTGGCTAGAAACTGATATGTGTATATTATGCATATTTTTACATTTTACATATCTAAATTAATTGAGTAATAAAATGCTTAAAAAATAACAAACTAAGAAATAAAACTGATTATTTTACTTAAGAAGCTACTGTATCATACTATAGTATCATATAAATTTATACATTATTTGAACAAATCAACACAATTTATAGATATTTGAACAGTTAATAACTAATTACCTTCTCTTTTTTATGTATAAATGAGTTAAAAAAGAACTGCCAAATGCTGTTATCATCATTATTGTTTAAAAATAATTTTCCCCATTGTCTGTATATTGCAGCATTTGGCAATATCTTTTAATTTGAATAAATTGATCTCGACAGTATAATACATAAGCACCTAACAGTTAATTAGAAACCTACATAAAATTTTTCATAAGAAAAGATAAAAATAAAATAGAATTATTTATAAAAGCTTTTAATCTTAAAGATAAGCAATCTAAACAACATACAATAAAGAATTTTTAATCTTGCCTGAATTGCAAGCCCTGTGAAATAATAATCATGGTAAATATTATAGGAATTAATTTTCAATTAAAAATGGAAAAATATTTCATTACAAAAAAACGTTTTAACAAAATAAAATTTTTTTCTCCATAATTTTAAAGAAGCAAAATATTTTTTGAAATCTATTTTGACAAGTTATTTGTATGATATATTGGAAAGTTATCTATATTACAGCAAACTATATAACTACAGTGAATAAAATAAGACTATATTTCAGTTATCATTATGCTCTAATTGATTGGATACCAATACTAAAACTGATTTCTTCAATACTAACCTTAAAGTTACACATGGAATACCTTCCTCTAAGTTTTTTAGTGGAATTTTTTTCAAAGCAACTATAGTATCATTTTCTTTATTTTTAGCTTTCAAGACAATACCATGGGCCCCTTCACCTATCCGTCCAATAATGGAATATTGATCCATTACTCTGTCTTCTTAAGCATAACTAGATAATAATAAAATAAATAAACTATAAAATATAAAAAGATTGTTCATTTTAAAATGTCAAAAATACAATGCTTTTAGTTCTTTCAAATATTTTATTAGTGTATGTACGTATTCACAGAAAATAAGACCTTATCTAATTTGAATCATAAAAAATCAGGTACATATGTATTAGCATCACTGTAGCCAAAATTGCACCATGATAATTGTTTCTCTTCAAATAAAATATGTAAGAATTTTTGTTGTTTTGATATTATGGTGCAATTCATGTGGCACAAATATTGCTGTGGTGACACTAAAATGTAAGTACAAAAAATGACATATAATTTGCGAAGAATACAAAATATAATTAATAGATTATAACTCATCCACATGGATTTAGAAATAGTTTTGGAATAATCTAATTTGGTGTAATTAAATAAGAATGAGTTATTTTCATGAATAACTTTGCAAATTCTTTAATTAAAAATATTGTTTTTGTACCCATTTCTTCAAATACAATTTTTCTAATTTATTTTCAATTATAATGAGATCATGAGGTGGATTTGTAATACCATCTTGCAAAGTACATAAACATAGCTTAAAATTTTAATTACATAGTTTTATTCATTGTGTGTGTGTGTAAAAAACTATATTATACATATTTTACATAGAAATTTTGGACATTATATTTTCAACTTTTCATCAATATACCTTGACATTTTATTAGAATAAAACTAAATGATTAGGTATATTCAGGGACGTCTTAAGAGCCCCTACACAAATGTAGGTCTCACATATGACCCTTAAAAGTAGATAGTACATAGCAAACACTGTCCCCCCAATACTTATACAAACAATAACCTGAAACATACAAATGTGCATGACTTGCAATTGCACAAATCGGCTCAACTGACTGCCACTTTTGACTTGATGAGTAATGATAGTGTATGGCAGGGGTGGGCTGACTTTTCTAGGGCACGGGCTACTTCTAATTTTTTCAAGGTGTTGCGGTCCACCCAGTGGCATAGGTGTAGTAAGCTTAAGTAAATTATACAATATAGTCGGGCCTCCATTTTTACGAATTTCTCTATTTAGCAAACTTTTTCTTGAAACCAAGAACATTTTCCGATTTTCTTTGTAAAATTACCTCCAAATAGCGAGGTGCATTTTCTATTATGTTCTCTTATGACTTGATTTTTTTCGTATTTTTTAAAATACTGTATTTACTCAAATCTAAGCCACACTTTTAACTCAATGTTAATGCTACTGAAAATCGGGTGTGACTTAGAATCGGAAAGAAGGTAAGAAAAGGGAAAAAATAGAAAGAAAGAATTTTTCCCCTTAGAAGGGAAAAAATTTGTTGGATGGGGTGTTTAGAGCAATTACAGCTTCATGCATATATTTAAAAGTTTATAATACTGATAAAGTAATTTATTATCCATTTCTTATTAGTTCTCCTTTTAAATTTATTTTAATTTCGTAAAATTGGATAACGACAAGCCATTTTAGACTATTTTTCAATTTTCACAAAATCTTGTTGAGAATTTGGGACGTGGCTTAGAATCAATGGTGGGTTAGATTCGAATAAATCTGATATTTCTGGACTTTCGTAAGATGGAATGATTAATAGGTCTTAGTGAAGGCGGTCACCCTAAAATGTCTTGGCAGTCCACCAGTTGACTGCGATTGACTTAATGCCCACCCCGGGTGCATGGTATTAAATGTAGGCCTATACATGGATAACAGTCATCACTGTTGCCCATTGACATATAGTCCGAAATTCCCAGTTTTTCGGAGAATGCAATTAGAAATAACATTTGATCATTAAAATTATTCGAATCATGGTCTTATAAAAACTCAGTTGAGTTCAAGACAAGGTCGAGGATCTGGGCCCAGTTGGCCCATGCCTTAAGATGTCCTTGTGTATATTAATGAGAACTGAATAAAAGTTGATTAGATATGTTTATTGATTCTATAGATAAAAACTAAATTTTCCATCCTTCCTTTACAAATATACAGCCCCATGCAATATCTGAATTACCTCTATATTTCTCAGTCAAAGAATTGTAGGTATCATGGTTCAGATAGGATTACTACTTCACATATATAATGCCCACCATTTTCCTAAGCATTAAACAATTGAATATAACTTCTTTCAAAAAATCTTTAGGCTTTGAAATATGATTTAAAAATTTTATGCTGTTTAAAAATGAATTTTTAGCAAATAAAATCCTTCCCTACTCAGCTTACATTAAAAGATTTTCTGAGACATGCCACTACTACTTATGCTACTTACAGAATACTGTTTAACACTAAACCTAACACCTGAGGGCAAATGATCATTTTTGAAATTTCATTTACAATTTCTTATATACACTAATGTTGCTTTACTGTCATGTAACTTATTAACTTTTCCTATACTATATGTACAACCTATTTTTCAATATTCACAACTTTTTGTTATTTAATGTCAAAGGTCAGCCATTAATTGACTATTTGATTAATCATGTTATTCACAATTATATTCTCTTGAATACACATTTCTGGAACTACTTTATAAGTCTATTAATAATAATAATAAAAAAAAACCACAATAAATAAAAATATAATAAAAAGTAAAGAAAGGTACCAAAATAGGTGAGAGAAGCAAAAAATATTGCAATACACTTCTCAATAATATTGTATTTATTCTCACAATTTATAAAATTAGGCCCAATTAAAAACTATTTATACTTAATTTACTGCATTAATCCACTGAAATGGAAAAAGGTGATGCCCATATAGCAGAGAAAATGAGATTTTACAATAGCATAAAATTTGGTGTAGATGTAACCAATCAAAGATACAGAATATAGCTTAAAATCTAAATTTCAGTGATGACCTTCACAGGTATTTTTTAATACCTTGGATTTAGTTGGAATAAATGCATGGATTTTATATAAAGAAACAATGGGTGACAAAATTTTAAGACAACTTTTATTTTACTAAGCATTTTTGAGCTTGGGACTGCATCACAAAAACAGCTAAGCAAAGAATGTCCAGGGAAAAAAAAAAGAGCTATAGATTCCTCTGAATGAAAAGCTTGCCCAATAAGATATAGCAAAGTCAATAATGTGATCAAGGCTTCCCAAATAAGGTGTCTGGGACATGTATTTCGATAAAGCAATGAAAATCCTGTTAAGAAAATAGCATTCCAAACTCCAGAGGGAAAAAGGAAAAAGAAGACTGAGAACAAGGTGGATGGATAAAGTAGAAAAGTGGTTGAAGGGAGTTAATGGATGGAAGAATATAGCATCGAATAGATAAAGATGGTGTAAGCTGATTGAGACAGCCTTGGCCAGTAACCGGCTGTAGTGCTTGAAAGAAGAATTTGAAAGTCAATAAGGTAGGCAAAATATGCATAAAAACACATATGTGGAAAATGTGTAATATAAAATATTTCAATTTGAAGAAAAAAATAGAAGCATAAATGTAAGCAAAACTTTTGTAAATACAAAAAAAAAGGGTACTTATCAATTATAAGGACCTTGAAGCCAAATATATTAAATTCTATTCCATCTTTGTGTTTGTAGCAGATTTATTTTATAGAATAATACAGCCTATGTTCTGTTGAAAGTAGCTTGGAAAAGCACTAACACATGGTCCCTAAAGCTAATAAGCACCGGAAAATATTTGTTAACAACCCAATTGCTTAAAACTTCACTCTGTACTAAGATACAGCGGTCAAAAAAAAGTATTCGACATGCAACTATTTCTGCGAATATAGACCTTAAACACCTTACTATGTAAAAACAGTGAAACTGTTTTGTTATTTGCTGCATATAACAGTTCAGTTTTTAATGTAGAAGTTTTTGTGTTTAAAAAAATAAACCTAAGCAAAAACACCCATTATAGCTTACAAAAGTAGTTAGGCAAGCAAAATAAGTATTTGACATAGGAGGCTTTGATAAATTTTTATACTGAGAAGCAAAATTACCATTAAGTGTGGTTGCAAATTTTTGTAATTCAAATTTTTTGACTATTTCTGACGGCATTTAGAAACTTTTATTTAAGCAGTGAGCAAGATGGTCCAAAAACAAGCAGAATTGTCAGTGGAAATTAAGAATTTAATCATAATCCACTTTAAAAATGGTTTATCTGAAAACAAAATTTCTGTTATTGTAAATACGCCAAGAACAAGTATACATTATGCAGTTAAAAAGTATAAAGAGCAAAAATCGGTTGATAACAAACCAAGATCTGGTCGACCAAAATATTTTCCGAAGCGGTGGAGCGATGGCTTGTTCGTGAAATTAAAAAGGAACCCAAAACCAATGTATCAAATTTGGCAAAAGTTACCAAGGATTATTTGAACACAGATGTTACGCTCTAAACTGTTAGAAATTACCTGCATAATGATGGATTTAAGGATAAAACTGCCTGAAAGAAGCAATATATATATAAAAAGAACCGAGTGCAAAGACTGGAATTTGCTAGAAAATATGCAAACAAACCAGTAGAATTCTGGCACAATGTAACTTTTGCAGACGAGAGCATTTAATCTTTTTGGATGTGATCACAAAATTATAGTGTACAGAAAATGCAATGCTGAGTTGGAAGAACGAAATATGGTGTTGACAGTAAAGCATGGAGGAGGAGGTATAATGGTTTGGGGTGTATAGCAGCTTCAGGAGGGGGGAATATTGTCGTAATTAACAGCATAATGAACCATATGTATTACATACAGATTTTAAAAGAAAAATTATGTGCCAGTGCTGAAAAACTGGGAATCGAGGAGAGGACTACCAGTTTTACCAAGACAATGACCCCAAACACCGCTTAAAATACAAGGCTTTGGCTGCTATACAACTACCCCAAAAAAGGTTATAAAAACACCTGCCCAAAGTCCAGACCTCAACCCAATTGAGCACCTGTGGAGCATATTGGAAAAAAGATTAAGAGAGTGCTATTTTTCGAGCAAACGTCAAATGGAGGAGATCCTTAGAGAGGAATGGTCAAAAATTGACCAAGAGATGACAAAAAATTTGGTTAAATTGATGCCACAGAAAGTAAAAGAAGTCATCCATCAGAGAGGAAGAGCTACTAGGTATTAGTTTTATATTAATTGTATTATTTTCATTTATATTTATGTCTTGTCGAATACTTTTTTTGCTTGTATAGCTGCCTTTGAATGTAATAATGGTTATTTTTAGCTAATTTATTGCATTTTAATGTATTGCAAAAGATGCTGCATTTAATACTAAATGATTTTTGGCTTAAAATCAATAAAGATTGTTTCGTTTTTTCATACAGTTTTTATTTATTAATTCAATATATGCAGAACTCTCCGCATGTCGAATACTTTTGACCACTGTATATGTTTTTTTTTCTTTTGAAGTATTTATTTGACCCCTCACAGTAAGAACAGTTATACATGAAAGGTAAGCAGGTTTAGTTTTAAATTCTTTATGAAGAAAATCATCTACCTATTGCACAAGAAATATGTATCAATTTTAGTGATATTCTCTTTAGAACTTTAGCTATAGCTTTTGGGATATTTCATTTGGTTACTGAAGTCTGAAGAGTTTTTCTTAAGTTTTAAAGTTTATTTGCAATTATGTTTCAATATATCTTTTTATAACCCTAGATAGTTCTTTGAATACATATGCTGTAGTATTGATTTTTTTTTCAATTTAAAACAAATACTCATCATCTTTAGATGTCCACATCATTATTTTTCATATTTTAATGTTTATTTCTATTTTAGAGATCATTTATCTAACTTCAAATTTTAGTTTCACTTTAAAATGTGTTACACCATCATTATACAGATTTTAAAATTTTTAATTTTTCGTACTCATTGTAATATTATTGGTTCTCAATTTTTAATTTTGTGGCTATATTCAAATCTTTTTTTTTTTTTTCTTTTCTTTTTTATATTCTATCATTCTTACAAATTTTTAAAGTGAGTGTGCCATATTTCTAAGTTTCTAGACAAAATATTATTAGTTATAAATGAATATCACACACAATAAAAATCCCACCTTTAACACAAAGCTAAAAATAAATAAAGCAGAAAAACACCTCAGAAAAAAATGAAAAATAAAATTAATACCTTTGGTATTATTGTTTACAATTATAACGGAAACCGCTTCGCATCACCAATCTGCAGCGAAAAGTTTCTTGAAACCATAGCAACCAAATGCGTCAACGTTAGTTGTTGAAAGAACGTCGTGAAGGCTGAATAATGAGTGCTGTGTATAAAATCGTAATTAGTAAACCATAAAATTAAATTTGAAATTGCTCGTTTTTCTGCAAAAAAGCGCTTTATTATAATCAATTGGAATTGTTGGTTGCTTGGTGTCTTGTCATGCACAAAAATTGAATAAGGACACAAGTTCTACTTTGCAAACAACATTGAGCGGAAATCCGATCTTACTTCCGGTGTAATGTTAATCTATGGGAAAACATTGAAATTCAACTGAGTTTTACAAACTTCTAATGCAAGTTTTTGAAGTTTTTTTTAGATATATGGATAGAAGATGATCTGTAGACTTCAGATTCACAGAATTTTATATTATTTATTTCAGTACCTTTGCAAAAATACCTTATAAGCGTTTTTGGTTCATTTAGAGCACGGTTTGCACAATTGCTTGCTTATCGCATTTTTAGCAACTTAATAGAATATTTAATATCAGAACATCTTTTATCATAACTATATTGGTTCCTTTGATTTTTTGTTTCTTTCTTGTTCATCAAATGAAAAAAAAAAAAAGAGAGAGAGAGAAAAGAGAGCCCGCTTGAGAATTACACGTGACTTTTAACTTATTCTTTGACTATTTATTTCTAGTTGATCCCATTATACTTACTCTGCAAGAATTAATACCAACAGTCACTAGCCTCTTTACATTTCCTGACCAAATACAGACACGTATTATTACGCGTATATCACATCCTTTTCTTTCTTAGGGCAGCACCGCATTGGATACTTTCTACTGAGCAACTAGTATGTCTGTCTAAACCAGGGGTGAGCAAACTTTTCCGGGATACGGGCTACTTTTAATTTTTTCAACGTATTGCGGTCCACCTAGGGGTGTAGGTGTGGTGAGATAAGAAAAAATTATTCGATTTTTATTATAACTTAATAATAAATATGGAATATGTTTTTTCCTACATAGCTATAATAAAAAAGTTACACCTTTAAGACCACGTTTAAAGCAAACCGCAAGATATATAAACATAATAATAATACCCCAAAATATAATAATATCAAATAATGCATTTGTTATCAAGCAATTCAAATACATCTACACTAGTAAAATTCGTGGGTAAACAAACGTATCTATCTATAGGCGTCTATCTTCTCACGAACCGCACCACGCAGAAACTAGCCGAAAGTACCGAAAGATCGGGAATGATCCGAGAAAGCCGTTTTGACCATTTATATTTCAATGTTGCAATTAGTTGATAAGATATGAATTAAAAACATGAGAAACATTCAACTCAATATTCGCCTGCATTGTTGTAAGAACGTTTTTACACTCACTTCCAAAAGTTAAGCACGAAGATGTAAAATGCAAAAAAAAATCAACAAATACTGCTTTGATTGACACAAAATTTGGCAGTAAAGTAGCATATATATTTATGCATAAAACAAAATCAATAATCATATACAGAAATGAAAACAATATTACATTTTTGTAAGTTATCAGATAATGTCATACTGAAGACTTAAGCAGAATTGTGTATAAAGTGAAAATAAATATCATAAAAGGGGAGGACATTAATAGGGTATGTGATCCCCCCTTATCTGTATGCAAAGTTTACAACTTTTGACTATGCTTTCAATTAGGTGGTCAACCACCGCAGAATTAAGCAATCGCCATTCTTCTTGTAGAGCAGTTTCCAGCTCAATAAGAGTGGCTGGAGGTGGGAAACGTGAAGATACAGCACGGCCGAGAGCCTCCCAAAGATTTTCAATGGGATTAAAGTCGGACGAATATGATGGCCGCCATACGCACAATCCCTTCACTCTCCAGGTAGTCATTTTCCTCTCCGGGCTTAACTTTTGGAAGTGAGTGTATTACAAACATGACGTAAGTTGGCATCTAAAACTGATTTTCAGCCAAACTGGGTCTGCATTTTTACAATGTAGATGAATTGTGCTTTTTATCGTTTTTAATTAATATCTTTTTAAATAATTGTAATTTCGAAATTAAAATAGCCTAAAAATGGGGATTCAGAGGATCATTCATATTGATCTTTTGATACCTTCGGCGTGTGTTTTCACTCAGCGATTCGTGAGAAGATAGCCTCACATTAATAGGTAAGTTTGTTTATCTATGATTTTAAAAACTCGTATCCCAAAACAAGCATTCGTTTCAATAGCTAACTGCAAGAATTTTTTGATTTATTATTTAACAAAAATGGATATAAAATAATATTTTTAAAAAAAAATTAAAGCCGCATTGCCTTTTATTATTTATTACTAAATTAATTATTTAATAATAAACTCGTACATTCTTGTGAATAAAATTGGATTATTCAAGCTGTATTGTTTTTTTATTATTCATTACAAAATTAATTATTTAATAATAAATTCGAAGATTGTCTGCTTTCTTGTGAATAAAACTGGATTAGCTTTGTGAATTATTAATTAAAAATAGAAATTTGAAGAAAAAAAATCTTATTCGGGGGCAAAAAAGAGTTTTATACCTGAAAAAGCCTGCGCAACGCCGGGCTGGAAAAAGGGAAAAGAAATAAACGGAAAAGCAAACTCTCTCTGACAAAAAAAAAACACCTGTGTGAAAAAAAAAAAAAAAAAAGTGGAAGAACATTTGGAAAAGGGAATTTAATTGACAAAAATATAGAAATTACTTACATCGCGCATGACACACATCAAGAATTGTTGGTGTTCAGAGAGAAAGGGAAAATTTCCAAGGGATAAAGTTATACCCACGGAAAAAGCCCGTGCAACGCTTTTTCCTTCTGGAGAGGAAACAGAACCGTACGATGGGGTAAAGAGGTGGAAGAAACTTCTAAAAAGACAACTTTAATGACATTAATACAGAAATTACACAGACACCAAGAAGTGCTGACACTGAGAGGGAAAGAGAAAATTTCCAAGGTCAAAAGCTGTACACCTGAAGAAGTTCGTGCAACGCCGGGCCATGATGCTAGTTAAAAAATAAATCATGTTAATCTAAAGTTAGTTCTTGTAGTTAAAGTTAATATACAAGACTTAGTCTTCATACTGTCATCCAATCTTGAATATTTCGAAATATAATTATTAACTGCTAATCTTTAGGCGGTCACTCCAAAATGTCTTGGCGGTCTACTGGTCGATCGCGATCGACTTAATGCTTACCCCGGATCTAAACCATGGGTGGCCAATCTTTTGGAGAAGAGTACAACTATCTGATAAAAAAAAATTATGCGTGCCACACTTTCACCTTTACCTACAAACAAACAAAAATATGTGAAAAGTTGAAAAAAATGTTACTTATAGACTTTTTAGATTTTTAAGTAAATAGCACGTTTTTTTATTCAAGCCTAGGAGTGAAAATTTAAAAACAATATAATAAATAAGAAAAAATACAAACTTAGGTTTCAGGCTCCAAAATTGACACAAAAAAGCAAGTCTGTTCATAAAACAAGAGATACGACAAACTAGGGTAGAAGAAATGCAGTTTTCCCTGAAATTATTTAAATTTCCCCAAAACACCGGTAAGCAGAATTAATTTTCATAGCCAATCTTCATTCTTGAGTAAAAGGCACTCATTGGGCAATTCATTGTTCTCTTCCAAATATTTTAAAATGCCTTCCCTTAAATTAAAAAATCTCGCGAGTGCCCTCTTACTTTGGATATTGAGAGCACACAACAATAAAGGCGTGATTCTACATGATAATTTTCTATTGTAGCTCAATCAAATGCATTTAATTTTTTTTTTTGTCTGAGACAACTGCACTTCAATAAAATTGTAAAAATAATGCTATTTTATCTTTTCAATTAGTCTTCACGTGCCGCTGTTACAACTTCGCTGTGCCACACTTGATCTGAACAATCTATACCCGGGGTAAGCATTAAGTCTGTTGAAGGCCACCGCAACGAACTATCTCTATGACGCAATGCTTGGGTGGAGTCAACGAAGAAGAGCATTTTTCCGATTGGACTATTTTATTATTACACACAACCTTTGCTTTATGTTAACTGTAAGATTAACGGAGAAATCCTTTGTTAGATGTAGTACTGCGCGGGACTTTGTATGTATATGTAGAATGCTGCTCTTGTGAAATGATATCCGTATTAAAATTGCTATAGAATAATCCCTGGTGTGATTAATACTTGAATCTGTTTGTTGAACCCCGTGAGTTCCAACAGTATCCTAATTTAAAAAACTTCGATTCATTTAACATCCTTCTTACTTTCTACCTACCTGTGTGAATCTACATTTTCAACGATGGATATAATATTCCCGTTTCATAGACGACCACTTAGAATTCATTACAAGATTAACAGTTAGTAATTATATCCCGAGATATTCCAGATTGTTACGGATTGTAAACGGACTAAGTCTTCTGCTGAGACTATACCTACGAGAACTAACTTTAAATGAAAAGTATTTATTTTAGATGTATTTTGAATTGTTTGATAATAAATGTATCATTTGATATTATTAAATTTGCGGGTGTATTTATGTTTGTATATTTTGCGGTTTTTTTTAAAACAAAGTTTTAAAAGGGTAAGTTTTTTTTTTATTGTTGTTATGTAGCTAAGTACATATTCTGTATTTATTATTGCTATAATATAAATATTGTTTATCTTTTTTTTTTTGCTTATCGCACCTACGCCACAGAGTGGACCGCAACACCTTGAAAATATTAGAAGTAGACCGTGTAATGTAAAAGTCCGCCCACCCCTGATCTATACAAACATAACTCTTAGACTGATATAATCATCTAGTACAGGGGTGTCCAACCCAAATGACCTCGCGGACCACTTCGGAAGAACTTTACAGTCCCGTGAGCCGCATGTAAGAATATATATCTTTATATTAGATTTGGATCCAATACAAACATTTGTTGGCGTAAAAATTTTAAAGCTGACTGATATATTATTATTGTTTTTCATGTATATAAACATTGATAATATAATAATAATAATAGCAATGATTAAATGTTTAATTTATTTAATTAGTGAGATATCTGTTTCTCAACTCTTTCACTTAGTTTTTCGAGTCGATCTCAATGCATGTGTAATTGCTTATCGTAATTGATGTTGCAGATTTTCGTGCGTTAAGTTTGAGCTCGATTTATGTTTGATAAATTTTAATTTAGAAAAAAAAAGACATTCGCAGTAACAGAAGCAACGTGATAAAATAATAACAGTTACGGGATTTATTTTTTACAAAAAAAAACTCTTAAAACAAAAGAATATTGTACAAAATAGTCGAATTTTGTTACCTCGCGGGCCGCAAAATTATTCGAAACGGGCCACATGCTGCTCCCGCATTTTACACCCCTGATCTAGTACATTCACAAATGAATTAAATCTGCCTTCTACTAGTAGTTTCATGCGAAATTAAAAAGTACTAATGAACATCAAAACAGGAAATCGAGAAGAAATGCACATGTAATGATGGTAATTATATGGTTGACATCAAGAAGGAAAATATTGATTATTTTCTTTACTATAACAAAATGACTGAAGGCATCGAAACGAATTAAACAGCTATATTTTTGGCCCGATTCAAAGCCCTGCTTAACTAGCACCACCTAGATACATCTTGGAGGTGTTGGCGTTCGCCACCTCCGATCGTAGAAGTGAGATAATAATATTTTTTCAATATACCCAGTAGCATAAAGCACCGGGATTACTTCAATATATACCTTATGGTTGCCAATTCAGCGTCGACACTTGCCTTAATGGCGCATGTTTAATATACATATAAAAAATATTAAAACAAAAAAAGTGGTTAATATTATATACTTATGGGTGAATTCTATTATGAAATTTATTTTGGGGGCGCTGCATTATTTAAAACTACTTTTTCCAGTAATAACAATATCTCCAGTTTTATATACACCAGATTTTCATTTATATTTCTTTAAATTTTTTTTTCTTATTAGGTTTTACGTTTTACATCACACAAAAGCGACTCTTTCTACAAATATAAAAAAATTTGAGGATGGCAAATTTGGCAAAAAAAAAGTCTATATTTCCACCATAAATCAATCAGAACTAAATGAGAGTGTGATATTAGCTAATTACCTTTTATAGCGAATATACTGAATATATATATAATAATGAATATATTTTGTAAAATCATCGTTTGATATTTATTTATGATAACCGTGACTGCAGTTTCGGCGACAGGTCAGGATGGGCGATACTAAAGCCTCTCCTCTCTAAAAGGCTTGTACTTATAACAGCGACATCTGCATACTATAATTTAAAATTGCCAGGGAGAGATTTCGACGAAAATTGAAACATGTACCTATAAGCCAAATAATACATAAGTTTGATTATAAATACGGTGTGGCCGCATCTTTACGCGTTCCTATCTTTTATTATAATCGACAAAATTTCTATTAAGGAAAAATTTTTTCCTGCAGAAAAATTCACATCACAGGGAATATTTATTAAATATTGAGATGGAGAATGAGAAGTCTTCAAAAGTTTTGTATTGTGTATATATATATATATATATATATATATATATATATATATATATATATATTGTAATCCTGAATTACAATTATGTAGTCAATGTGATCGGAGAAGCAATTCTAATTTCTAAATGTTTTTCTGAAAGCGATTACTGCGATCCTAGCGTTAATATTTGTCTTTATTAAAATAAAAAAAAAATTATATACTTTAAACAACATTCTTTTGAGATTGTTTTGTAAATAATTTTACATTGTCATTTGAAATCGAAAAGACTTATTTAGTTTTTGAAATACCTGTATTAGGTGGAATTGTAAAAAAGTATTAAAATCTAAGCTTTTTTTTTAATTATACGTATTACAAATGAGCTTCTTTATTGGAAAAGTATCAATTCATTACACTGACAATAAAGGAGAATGTAATTTTGTATTATAATATATTAATTCAAACTGATTATTATAAATATTGAGGAATACTAAAAAGGAATCTCCATATCGTCGGCCTAAATATCAGAATGCATTCCATTTGGGGTGCTAATTTGATATTGGAGTGCTACGCGCCAAGCTGTTGTGTTTGTTCGCCAAGATGAAGGATAACATTACAATATGGTTACCTTGATATTTGTATCGTGTGATCATGTGTATCGTTTGGCACGCAGCACCAGCACCTCCTATCCTCGACCACGGGTTGGACACTCCTGTCCAACCCGTGGCTGGGGGCCGCATGTGGCCCGCCTTGAATAATTTTGCGGCCCGCAAGATTTTTTACAACTCTACAAAATTAGACTAATTTCTAAAATATTTTGTGTTTAAAGAGGTTTTTGATGTGTAACATCTTTCCTCTCGGTTGCTGGATATTTGTCGGAGTGATTTCGTGAAAATAGACGGATATGGGGAACAGGAAGTGACGTCAATAGGACCTTGGCGAGATCTTGTCGATTGAAGCCAAGTTTACCTCCTATTTAGCGACCAAGTTTGCAGTCAATTTGGCGACCAGTTTAGCGAGTTTTTTTAGCCGAGTAGATGCGTGCTTAAGACAGAAATCGAAACTCGAAAACGATGAAAGCGCCCTCTTCTGGGAGGGGGGATTGGGCGTGTCCAAAGGAAGGGCGAAGTACTCATGTCGTAATGATCGAAGGTAAATAGTTCCTTCATAAAAGATGAATTATATGCCATTTTTTTAAATTTCCATAATTTTCTCGATTTTGAAATAAACATTTTTTTTTTATGCTACTATTCTTCCAAAATTTCGCTTACTTTATTCAACTTTCTGATGATTATGTTCTGACAGCTGTCATGATGAAAGAAAATGACATCACTTTTAGAATCTTCCCCTTTTCACGTTTAGGGATAGCTTCCGTTCGTTCCCAACCGTTTGAAAGACTAAAACCCCTCCCCCCTTTTACTTTTGTTCAAAACTAAGGATAAGGAGAGCTTCTGCATTCTTCTCGATTGGTGGGGTTCCAGTTTGACTTTTACAGCCTGTGACAACGTTTATATGAAACCAACTGACCCCTCTTTTATTACTCTCTTCCCCCATCGTTCAAGTTTGTGAAGGACTAAAGACTCTAAGTTCAAAAAAGGTCATGAATACAAAGCTGTACTCTCAAGTGTCATTCTTGCTGTCCGATCTTGACTTGGAACAGGGATGGCCAAACCAAATGACCTTGCAGGAAAACATTAAATCCTGCGGGCTGCACATATAAAGATTATATATCTTTATATTAGATTTAAACCCATTACAAACATTTATTGGAGTGAAAATTTTTTAAAAAAAATGGAATGAATTATTATTGATTTTATTATTTTTCATCTATACAAGCATAGATAATTTAATAATAATAATGCAATGAATCAATGATCTTTTTTTCACACAAACTGTCGAAGTCTAGGTCTATTGAGATTAAATGCAATCACATGTTTTTGTATCCACTCACATTGAAAAATATATTTCACTTAAACATAATTTTCTGAATGATATTAAAATGTTTATAGCTGTGTGAGATGTACTGTGTATTTTACGTGAGAGAGTTTGTAATATAAAATTTAGGAACTGTTCTTGTTTAAATTTAGATTTCAACATTGAATGTATTGATACGTGGATAAGTTCTTTCCTCTCCATTTTACGTGTGCATTTTGCATTAGAAAACTATTTAGTTTTGCTAGACATTGTGCTGACGAGTATAAAATTATCTCGTGGAACCCAAGGTAGTAAAAACAATAGAATATTCACAATCTAATAGAAAGTATATATATACAAAGATAAAATGTGTGTTTTAATATTCTTCTGTTATATTATAATAAAAATTAAAAAGGTGTTGCAAAATAAAGCTATTATATATAAATAAAATTTTCAGTTTTAATGAATAAGATGGGCTTTAAATACTTGAAATTATACAAATTTCATAAAGAATGTGAATCCATTGTGCATATGCATATTTATAAGTTTCTTTTCAATTTTTTTATTGTAACTCGTGGAACCCCAGGGTTCCGTGGAACACAGTTTGAATTGAGGAACCCTGCGAAGACATTTGGGGGGAACCCCATTCCATTATTAGAAAAATATATCCTGAAACAATATTTAAATTTAATCAACTTGTTATAGATACTTTATAGATTGTAAAAAGTATTGGATTTGTTATAAAAAAAATCATACTATTTTAATATAATTCACGCATTCAATAATAAACTATGCTCCAGATGTCACCTATGTATTATACTTAGTAATTAGGATATGTTTGCATTTTTTTTCAATCAATTGCAAATTATTTGCAATGAGTCTACGCAAATTATCTGCAGTCGCATTTCATATTTTGTGTCTAATTTGTTTTCACACCTTCGTTTTGTTTCCCCATACATTGAGAAACACATTGTTCTGATTGGTATTAAAATTTTTAGAGCTGTGTGAAAAATCTTGTGCATTTTGCATGTGTTTATAACCTGAAACTAAGGAGCCATTTTTACTTAATTTTAGATTTTAACATCAAATCTGTTGAAGTGCCCCAATATAAGTTGTTTCCTCTTCTTCATTGGCAAAATTTCTCATTTATCTTTTATTATTAAAAGTTCAAACCCCTATTTTGATAAAATAATGATAATAAACTGGGACCCCCAACCTCTCGAGATGATTTGTGACTAAATGGCTATTTAGAGTCCTACCATGCTGCAAAGGCACTATACAATTACAACTATGCAGGTCTTGGCCGATAATTGAACCCAGGCCCTACTGTACAGCAGTCGGCGTCACTAACTGCTATACCGCATAGGCGGCTAAAATTTTACAAAAAAGCATCAAAGCCTAGATTTTTATTAAAAATTATAATACATTTACATATAATTCAGTAAAATTGAAAAATTGTTTAATAAAATAAATGTTTATATTTGTTGCGTTAGTTAGGTGATTATGAAAATGATAAGCAAAATTTCAGGTCAAATATTAAAAAATAACATTGTATCAATACATAAAGCCCATTACTATATTAATTGAAATTGAACTAATATGCAATTGCAATCTATGTTTCTGAAAACTTGTTTATACTTATGAAATTAAAAAAATAAAAGAAATCTTATAAAACGTTTTCTCCCTAATTTTTTGACAACATTTTTAGTTAAATTATTCTTGTAAAACTTTTTTGGGGCTATTTTTCTTATTATATTTGTTATATTGTATGCTATATATTACAGAAAAATTTTAAGGGGACCAGTGGCGCACACAAAGGTGGGGGTCCGGACCCCCCCAAAGCCGTCGATTTTTTTGATTGATTATAATTCTAAGTATATAATACGTAAAATTTAATTAAGTATTCGTTATTAATGATTAATTTTATTAATTAATGCTAATTATTTATTCAATAATTAGTTTTTACTGTGTTTTGTTCCCGAAAATCGATAAAATCAAAAGGAGCAAAATACAAGAATGATGAACTTTTGAGCCCGGAACTCCCCTTGAAAAATTTCTGTGTGCGCTACTGAAGGGGACTGAAAAGAAAACCCTTTTTCGAAAGGATAGCTACTGATAAAAGTTTGAAACCCTGATCTAGAGTTTCTCAATAATACAAACCAACAAATAGCAAGATAAAGATACAAACAAAAAGACCCATGATGTAGAGGGTTTGATAGATGTTAAATTTGTAGAGGGTCAGTCTTGTTGGCAGGTGGGAAAAAGGGAAAACTCAGGTGACGTCCTCGTTATTTATCCGTGATGAAGAATAAAATGTATGTGCATACAAAACGAATGCATTACGTTTTCCTTTTCTCTGAGAAATTTTCTCTTACTCTCTTGATGTCAGAACTTCCTGATGATTTCTATGTTTATGTCATTAAAATTTTCTTTTTGTCTTTTGCTTCTTTCCTTCCTCAAATGAGAAACTCAAATTTGCTTTATAAGTACAAAAGCAAATAAAAACATCACGATTATTAGTATTATTTTTGAAATAGAATGCGTCAAAGAGAAAAGTGTTGTGGATTACATAAGCTATGGTACAAGAGAATGTATTCATATATTTAGAATAATCAATACCAAAAATCTTTAAGCATTTCGCAGTTAACAAATAATTTTAACTAAAATTAACGAGCTAAAAGAGAGGAGGAAAATCGGAATTTCACTGATTCTTCCAACCTCCTGAGATGTCAAACATTAAAATTGTGTAACGATTTGTCTGTGCATTAAATATGAGTGAGGGGCGAGGATCCTGTTCCACGTGTCACTCCACAGTATGTAACAAAAGTGTTTAAGTAAAAAAACTATTTTATTGGTTGATTAGGTATACACTTATATTACAATATTAAAAAAAATATATGGCAGCTTTTAATAGCTTGACTAAATTTTCAAAATTTTAAGGTTACCAGCACATTATATACTTTCAAAAAATCAAGTTTTCAAATGTAGATTTTTTTTAACTTAGCATTTATTGAAGTTATGAAGCTTTATATGAAGATATAACTAAAACAGAATAAAAAACAGATGAAACAAAAACAAAAATTCTTTTTTATGATTTAATTACATATTTTCATGATGCAAGGTATTTACATATATATTTACATTACCTAACTAGCAGTAGTTCATTGCGTTAATTTATATAATCCAGCAAAAAGACGTATTTACATGGATTTTTTCTGTTTTCCTGTGCTTCCAGAATCGAAGCCGGGTTACGTATCGGCATCGATCTAGAATATCTTGGATCTGTAAGTTCTGGCAATAAACAATTAAAATAAAAAGGTTCCAACTTTTTAAACATTTTATCTCGCCAAAACCACACACACACATCGTCCTTGAATATTTTTTCTATTTTACACCCTTTTTTTGTCCACATTACAAAAAAGCAATATTCCTTTCCTGTTACTTGTAATTGCCCCTGTACTTGGTAAAAGTAATCGTGATTTTTATTTATTTGTATCTGGCCGAATCTATCAATTTTCCAGAAAATAATTTTTTAAAGCTTATTGCTTCATTAGGAGTTATGTCTTGGCTAGAAGCGGGAAATTTAACCTCCACAATACCATCGGGAGTGGCAGCTAAATATTGAAATTTTGGATGTATGAAAAGTCCGCAGGGACGAATTTTCAAACCCAAAGGGTTTTCTAAGCTTTTCAATGCCTCTCCTACATGGCACGATTCTCAATTTTGGAGGTTTGAAAGAAAAGAATGTGAAAATTGATTCACTTTATCCTGACGATTCAAGAGGTATTTAATAAATATTAATTGTTCATTTTAGTGATTAACAAAATATAATTTGTCTAGCATATAAAAAAATTAAGAAAAATAGAATAAAAAAACAGAGAATAACTTATTTTAGAAGACGTATTAGCAGAAATTTTCAAGTGCAAATTCAAAGAATGCACTGCACTTCCAAAGAATGGCGCAAATGTAAATAGTTTCTTGAATGCGCTATGAATTCTTTGAAAACTAGCCCCATTTGGAAAAGAAAAAAAAAACCTGTTACACAGTCCCCACGGAAGAGTCATAAATTACCATTCATCAATGGAACATACGGGGAAATTTCATGTATCCTTCCGCAAGAAGGTGGAGTTACAAGTTTACTTTCCCCCTCTTACCAAATGTGCAATGCTGACTTAATAATTACTCGCAAAAAAAATTAATTTAAAATTTTAAAGTATGCGCCTTTGAAAGAGCATAAAAAAGGAAATTTTTCCTGTTTTTACTTTTTTATCCGATAATTTAAAATGTTTTTATGATCGTTTTAATGCACTAGATATGAATTTTCAGATCTTTAAATAATATTTAAAAATACTAAGAAATTTTTTAAAAAATCGAAATAATGGAAGAATTTAATTTTTTTTCGCTTTTTTATATATATAGATGCATTTTATTCCATGCAATTGCAAGCAATACCCTAGATGTAAATATAGGAGAAAGAAACTCCATAGGATTATATATATAACATTACGCTCGAGATTTCGTGGTGGCGTATCAACGAGAGCCTTAACCAGTTAGCCTGCCAGCTCGGAAGAGGATGTGCACGCAAAAACCTCTCGTTATTTTCTAATACTGTTAACTGTTTTAATGTAATTGTGTGTGTGTAACTGTGATCTTTTTTTTTGAATGTTTAGTTTGAATTTGAAACCCGTGAAATAAAGTTGAGCTGAGCTAACCGAAGTAATAATTCTTTGATTACAGTCTTTACAAGATTAGAATTCTTATTCAGGATAAACTTACTTATTAATAATTATGTTTACTGTTAAGCGTCTGGCAAAGTTCAACATTCTTAAGAAAATACGAGTAAGTAATATGGAATTATTCGAATATATATCTTTTTCATACTTTATAAGATTAATTCCTTTCGCTGTCAATATAATATTTTTCATTGTGATTAAAAAAAGTTTTCTCGATTAAACATTTACCAAGCTAATTAAATTTTTGTGATTTGCAGAGATGGGTACATCCAGAGCAGACTATATGCGAAATTTAACACTGTATATGTGTCATATTTTACTTATTATAAGTCTATTGTATCCACTCTTTCCCAATTTGAACAAGAATAAATATTTTTGATAAAAAATTGCATTACTCCTAAATAAAACTTTCATTAAAGCAATAATTATTCGATAGAAAATTATTTCCAATCATAATGGATTCATTTTTTTCAGGATTTAAGTTACTATTGCGTATTTACCACGATAACATGTCATGTTACACATCATATGCGAACTACTGTAAGGCTCTTTTCTTTCTTTTTTTTTTTTGTAAAAAAATAAATCCCATAACTGTTATAATTTTATCACGTTGTTTCTGTTTCTGCGAATCTCGTTTTTTCTAAATTGAAACTTATGAAACATAAATCTTGCTCAAACTTAACGCACGAAAATCTGCAACATCAATTACGATACGCAAATACACATGCATTGAGACCGACTTGCAAAAACTAAGTGAAAGAGGTGAGAAACAGATATCTCACTAATTAAATAAATTAAAAATTACTTAGTCATTGCATTATTATTATTATATTATCTATGTTTGTATACATGAAAAACAATAATAATATATCAGTCTGTTTTAAATTTTCACTCCAACAATTGTTTGTAATGGAGCCAAATCTAATATAAAGATATATACACTGGTGTACAAAACTTAAGCAACAATGTAAAAATTTAGCAGGTAGCCATGAAATTGCAGAAAAGGAGGTCTGGAGATCAGTAGAGGGAACACGTAAGTCAGTAGAAACGTCATGCGTATGCAAATATCAGGAACAAAACGTCAGAAGCGATGTGAGCGTACGCAAAACGCGTGATGTCGGCTGCGCTGCTCAACAGTAGAATGAAATGAAGGACGGAGACGCAATTCACCATATTCTCTGCAAGTACCAGTGAGTCAGTTCGTGAAATATGGCTAGAAGAAATCATCTGGATGACTTCACACGTGGAAGAATGATCGGAAAGCTGGAGGAGGGGCGTACTGTCACCAGTGTAGCTGCAGAGTTCGGAATCAACAAAAGTGTCGTTTCGCGCGCTTGGAAAGCGTTCCAAACCACAGGTACAGCTGTTAGAAAGGTTGGTGTGGCCGCCCGAGGACGACAACTGCAGGGGATGACCGATATATCATCCTGCAGGCGAAAAAAGTTCGACAGCAGTCAGCAAACGCCATTGCTCAGAAACTCTGTACAGCAACAGGTCGACAAGTGTAGCGGTTTACTGTGGCCAGACGCCTTCACAAAGGGGGCCTGTTCACCCGCCGTCCTGAACGCTGCCTCCTGTTGAAAGATGGCCACCGTTTACAGTGGGACAGAGAGCACAAAAACTGGACAACTGATCAATGGAGTCGTGTTCTCTTTACGGATGAGAGTCGTTAGTACCAGAAGCGATTCTCAACGCGTTTTGATTTGGAGAGAGATCGGGACCCGGTTTTATCCCAGTAACATCAAGGAAAGACATCGTTACGGTGGTCCTGGAGTTCTTGTCTGGTTGGCATTATGCTGAACGGCGGAACTGAGCTTCCCATTTTCGACAGAGGGTCTGTAACCGGGGATCGCTATTGTGAGGAGGTACTTCTACCCCATCTGCATCTTTTCCGAGGTGCCATTGGCCCAGACTTCATCTTTATGGATGACAATGCACTGCCACATCGCACTCTTGCTGTTGAGGAGCTGCTGGAAAGTGAAGATATCACTCGAATGGATTGGCCAGCGTGCTCCCCAGATTTAAATCCCATCGAACATGTGTGGATGCTTTGGGGAGACGTATTGCCACACGCTCACATCATCCGGAGTACAACCAACAACTCAAATAGATGTTGATTGAGGAATGGGCACTCCTACCTCAAGAAATGTTGCACCAGCTGGTTCTGAGTATGCGGAGACGGTGCAAAGCAACCATTATAGTAAGGGGAGGGCATATACCATATTAAGGAACATCTGCTTGTTGTTCTTCCTGTTGGATAGATAATCATGAGTCACGATACTATGCGTTCAATAAAGCTTGTTTTTTGTTTTGATTCTATACCGTATGCGTTGTATTCCTTTTTCAGCGCCGATGCTTTCGTCATCCTTTACGTACATAATACTCCCCCTCATTTCAAATTTCATGTCCCCAGATGATTTTCGTGAAGTTATGGCAAAAAACCCCACCTGTTGCTTAAGTTTTCCACCAGTGTTTTTTTAAAAGGGGCCCCACGGTTTGTGCCCGAAGTGGCCCGCGAGGTCATTTGGGTTGTCCACCCCTGAGCTAGGAGGTGCTGGTAGCACTCGTATATCAAATTAGTTTCCTTTGTGGAGTTACGCATTCTGATAATTAGGCCGACGATATATATAATCAATAAACTGTCATTTCCTGAAGGAAATTAGTGATCTCAACAAATCCCTGAACTGTTTTAGTCAAAAGAGGAAATAAAATTTTAAAAGATTTTAAAAGGGTTGTTTTAATAAAAAACGGGGGGAATTGATTGGATCCCTTTTTTTTTAAAGATTATGACCTGGCCGGTTTACCCTTTTGGGCGCTTAAAACCCGGGGAAGGGGATTTAAGGGGGCAAGCTAAACTAGACTTAACCAGAATTTATGGTTATAAGTTTAGATCCGCCAGTGCCAAGGGCCCCGTAAATCTTCTGCGCCCAGGGCTCGAAATGAGCTTAAACCGACACTGATTATGTCCGTGATTGTATCTCGGTTCCAGTGGAAGATCTAAGCCTGCAAGTTCTCAAAACATTGTCTCTGATTGACTAAGGATGATTATAAATTCGAAACCCACACACACACACAGACAAAATGGACTTCAAAACAATGAACTTGAATGCCGTGAAGGTATGCGAAAAACTGAAAAAGACCATGAACCACATCCAAGGCTCAGAACAACTGCTCCAAGTTTACATCCAGTTACTCAACGAAGAAAAACCAGACGAAAACAAAAGAACAACAAATGTCTTGAACAAACTTTTTGGGGGCACTTTGCAAAAAGGATGTCACAGTGAGTGAGCTTCTATCTCACCCCCCCTCCTTGTAATCTACCTGACTGCCCGGACCATAAGACCTCATTTACTTATGTTAATATGGAAATTAATTCCGATAATGAAAAAAAAACCCTAAATAACAATGAAGGTAACAAAACTGATGCTTAACGAACAAAAAACGAAAAAAAAAAAAAAAACGTAATAGCAAACAAAAGGAATCCTCAGATGACTCCCAAATAAACTGCCGGCTAACTCTTCAATCGAAAAAGAAGCAAATAAATGGCAACATTTTTCCCTTTGAACAAGACGTGGAGCAACCGCTCCCAACTTATTCCGAGCAAACTACTCCTAAGCCCAAGCCCCCAATAATGCTGAAAATTTAAAAAGGTAACTATCGAGAAAAACAAGAAAATTTCAAACAAACCCGAGAAAAAAAGAAAACTTCCTGTGAATTTATTAAATTATTTGTTAATAGCGATGACTCATTTTTGTAGGCAACTCTTTGAATTTAATTATTTTTTTTAGCTTCAATTAGTATACATCATAGTTAATTTTTCATTATTATATAATAATTTATTGTTATTTTTCTTTCCAGATTATAGTCAATAGTTGATATTTATTATGAAACCACAAAGTGATTCAACACCAATAATATTGATTCCAAGGCAATAATATTTAATTTATGATGTAATGATTCTAAACCATTGAAAAAATATATGTAAATTATGGAAATTTTTTTTTCATTTTTAACTTTTCAGAATAATGATTTATAATTTATAATAATTATTATACAATATTATAATTATCATTAGAAAAGGTGAAATAATTTTAAGAAGTTCAGTTTAATTATCCTTCGTTTTAAATGATTTTTTTATTTATTGCATTACACATAAATTGCAAAAATAATAGTATGATTTATCTATACACTATAGACGATTCTAAAAAACAATTTAAACTAATAGAAAAATTTTATTTCTTGAAGTCAGAGTTTATAAAATATAGTTAGTTAATATGAAAATTTTGATTAATAATTGAGATTTATCCTTAGATAAAAATGAATTTTATTTTTACAACACAATAAACTGTATGTTAAATACAAAGGATTCATTACTCGATATAAAATGTATACAAAATATAAAGTTGAAACATTGTTATATATTTATTGTAATTCTTGAAATAACTGATCCGTCGAAATTCTCAAGACAGTATTATCTTTCCGAAGATATGATTATTTAGTAGCATTTCAAACATGCAAAGTAATAAATACATATTTTAAAAAAATGTGTTCATAAAATAGTCATTAGAAATTAAATTAAAAATTTATCAGATGTAAGCCTAACAAATATTTCCATGCAACTTAAACAAATAAAATAATGATTAACATTAAAAACTTAGATATCTTAACAATAAAACTGAAATGGATTTTTAAGAGCAGTAAAGGGGAAACTATAGGAATGTTAGAAAATAACAAATAAATCAAGCTAGTGTTTGATAATTACCAAAGGTATATACTTATATAATAGAGAATGAATTCAATACCTCACAAACCCTTAGAAAGAACTTCGCTGTGACAAAGAATAAATATATCTCAGCCCATTTTTAAAAGCTAAAACAATATTTATGAGAAGTGAAAGAAAAAAACAAACCAGAAGCACGAGATTCTCGAGCATGACATGCTAATTTTCTGGTTATGAAAACTTGTAAAACATAATAATAGATTACACAAAGTTACGAAACAAAATACAAGTGCTTTTTTTTTTTGGTGTTAGGCGGAGAAAGAGTGAAATATATATCACGTGATCACACGAATTTAGTCCATAGGCAATGACCGAGTCACGGGTTGAGTATATCACTGGCTAGCCCCACAAATACAAGTTTATACCATGACTTTCCGCTCTTAGGTTTCATACACCATACTGTTTCGCTCAGAACTCTAACAATGTTATACTTAAACCAAACAAAATTTATGTATTGTTCCACAACTAGGGACAAAATAAGAACTTGCCCCATTAAATATGTTGGTGTCGATGATCTTCCAACTGTATGTTAAATTTGAATAAAAATTACAGAAAAGAAATTGAAAAAAAAACTGGTATATTTTAAAAGATATGTCAAGATTGTTTGTTATGTGGTGCTGTTGACAATAGTATTGAAAGAAAGGACAAATTGTGAAAAACAATCCCAAATCATTGAAATAAACACGTATTTGTTGCATATCAACACCTAGAAATATACCAGACCTATCGGAGCAACAATACACAAAAATAAAGAGCAGTACAAAGGAAGAAAATGACAATTCATGGTTAGTTTTTAGTACCAGCTTTTGCCCATTACTTACGATAGACGCCATTAAGGGAATATATATATATATACATATTTCCTATAAATTGCATTCGCTTTTATGATTTGATAAATTTGCACTTTTGAGAAAGTGAATTTTGTATTTAGTTAATTAAATGTGTTTAATATTATGTTTCTTTTTTTTTCTTTAAGATACATGCATTGTTAACTGGTATTTTCTTCACAAAATGACTGAAAGAATTTATATTTTATAATAATTTAGAAGTATTAAATTAACGAGATAAAAAAAATATTTCCAAACTATAATTCTAATATTCGTTATAATCATTCCTAAAATTTGTGGTGGATTAAGAAGCCTATGCATATCTTATAACACAGTTTATATAACTAAAACTGCCATTGTGAATATGACAAAATGAAGGAGAGGTCATTTTTGGGGATGCACGAAGTATGATTGGTAATTAACAGAAATTTTGACAGTTAATGTTTCAACTTGGTTACGTACACGATATTACAATGAAAATTACGTATTCCAAAGAAGGTGTGAAACCACATATTAGAAAATAGTGCAGTCTTGAAAAAAGTTTAGCCCCAGATTTAAACTGTGGCTTATGAATCGGACTGTCTACTAATTCTCTTTCTTTCTTTTTTATTGCAGTTTAACACACTAGCGACATCTAACGAAGGGAATAACTTTCATGCGAAAAAATTCATTCGGTTGTCGATGTGGAGCAATATGGTCCTGCCGAATTCTAATCTCCCCTTTAGGTTCAATGCTAGTTATGCTAAAAAATAAGAGTCAATTTAAAACTATATGTTAATTCTATTTAAATACGTGTTGAAAAAATATTTAAAAGGTAGTGTAGAAAGAATTGAATCAAGAAAGATATCAAGATTGCGAGCGAACTCGCCACTTCGAATGTAGCAAATGCAAAACAATCCAAGGGGATATCGTTGCGCCCTCTATTGAAGTGTTGATGAATAGTGGTATCGACAGCGAACCTGAAGCTCGTTTTTCATACAGGAAGCTGTTAAACATAAGCCCAGACCGTTTAAATCTGATGTAACATTTAATGAATGATGGATTACGTTGAAAAAACTAATAAAAATTATGATGCACGTCACATACACAGCTCTATCGTAATATCTGACACAAACAGAGTTGAAATTTCACATAATATTTGCAAACAGATGGAAATAACCTTGAACGGTGTGTTGATTGATTTTGATTTATTTGAAACTTTTCTAAAAAAAACAATTGACTAACAACTAATTGATGATTTATTGAGCATCGGTTGGTACTTTGTGCCCCATGGCTAACATCTGCAGGAAAAATAATAAATTAAAAAGGGAATGACTGCTAGAGCCATTTAACGAAGTGGTTCTTAACTAACATGAGAATGTAAGAACTTGCACTATTACAAAATTATGTGACGGTATTATTAAAAAAGTATTTCCCCACATAATTTTATATAAATATTGAAATCATATATTGAAAGATATTTGTTAATCCTTAAGCACTAATATTATAACATTCTTAAAAGTGAGACAATGACGATTTCTGTTAGTATGATTTTTCTTGGCCCTTTCTTGACTAAGAAAAACATTTCTCGTACTTTGAAATTGTCGATTGCCGTATTTAATTATAACTCTATCTACATTTTTCAAATCCTACTATTAGCTCACACTCTCTATATAATTATTTTAGTGGAATTTTCAATCGTTAATGTTGAAAATCTATCTGAATTTTATTTCATTCAGTCGTTTCTCCACTAAATATTATTAATTATGTGGTTTTCTAAATATATATAAAAGATACGAGCTTACTACATTATTCTGAATCAATTTATTTATATTCTATTCTACCGCTATTACAAATATGTTTCCATTCACTCAAAAGAAAACTTTTCCAAACTTAGATAATAAACAATTAGCATGCATGTGGAATTACTCAATTTTTAAACAAAGTAAAAGTATAGTAAGTTAAATAAAGTTTTAGAAAACATAAAAAATAACTTAAAAATGCTAATCAGTAATTACACATGCTTTTCAGTTTCTAAATGAAAAGAAGCGACATATTTCTCAACAAGAGGGCGGGCTTGTAACATCCTCCTTTCTTTTGATTTTTACATTATATTAAAAGAACATAAGTCAAAATATATATATATAGTTCAATGTGTAAAAATTATTAACACTGAATATATTGTGGGAGACAGGATGATTAATGAACAAGGCGATGTTTTCAGATTTAGATGACTTGCTTTATTTCATGTTCGGTAACTGCTCTCGGAGGGACGCGAGTGCTGAAAGGGAAGTGTGAAGACGGAATGAATTGAATGCGCGGGGTCGCTCGAGTTGAAAAGCTGACGCATGCGCATATTGCATCTTAGGTGCCTGCGCGAGTAAGCACTATTCGCAATTGCTGGAAGTCTCGCGCACGCGCAGATCGCAATGTAAAGCATACGAGAATGAGGAGTTGAGAAACTCTACAGAGTATCCCCCCCAGAGAGCAGGCGAACGATAAATAAGTACAGAATAAAATTACACAAATAAAACAACAGTTACATAAGAAAACAAAATACAACCATAAAATACATGGAAATGGAAAAAAAAACAAAACAGTTTGTAAGGGTTGAAAATTTATATGAAAGAAATGCATGTTATACTGTAATGTTAAAATAAATATGAATGCAAGAATCATGTTATACACAATACAATAAAAAACAATGGTTTGCACAAAATGCTTAATAAGATAAGATTTTAAAAATATAAACATTTAGAAATTGTACTTTACATGAAATGACATACTTCTGTCAATGAAAATAGCATTATATAAGTTGCAATAGTTATATACATATGAAATCAAGGTATATATTGCAGATTATTTACATGTAGAATTATTCAACTATGCATATTAAATGAAAAGATGTACTCTAGATTCAATTTTACAATAACAATTGAAATATCACATTAATTCAGTAGCACGATAAATTGTTTGGGTTGTGAAAGTAAAAAAAAACAAAAGGTAATCCTAATGTAAACAAACAATTGGGATTCTTACTAAGATCAGGAAAAATAACTTGACAGCTTATTATTTAAATTTAAGCAATCAAAATGTACTAATAATAGTCATAGGAATTGATAGATATTTACAAATACTTGTTGAACACAGGCAACTTCTATATTGTTAACAACATTTACATACACAAAATGTATACATTATTTCTGATAAGTATTTTAAAGAAGTTGAAAATAACTTGAATTTCTAAGAGTTAACTTCTCGCACACTTACATACAAGGCATAAAATTGTTACTAAAGTATTAGTTGTATCAGTAAAATAAGGTAATTAAGAAATAAAATTTTGTACATACATACATGTAACACTAGAGAGTTTAGAATATAAAATTTTCTACTATCAACCACAATAAAAAAAATAATAAATCTAGCATATACAATGCTGATTCTTTTTAAACACAAGAAATGGGTTGGAGGCTCGCTTTGCGAGCCATGTACCCAGTGACATCCAGCGACAGATTTAAACACAAGATTTGATGCATAATGTACATTTTCTTTTTAAAGTTTGGAGGAAAAAAATTAATTGTACAAATATTATTGATATATCATTTATCAAAAGCAATATGTAACATTAAATCATGTGCTACTAATTGTAGTAATCTGAGATGATCATATTTAGTTTTAGATTTGTAAACACAGAAATAAACAATTGATAAAGATTAAAATGGTTGAAAATACATAATTCACCAGTTAATATATGAAATTTGAAATATACAAATATCTCTAAGTGTTTGAAATTTTTGCTAAAGACAATTTAACTGTAAAGAAAAATAAAAACACATACATATTTTTTATGTTATATATTGTTCCAGATCTTTGGGAAATCTAACATGTCTTCCACTTCTAGTTTTTTGAACAGAGTTTTCTCATTTGATTGAGATTCAGTTTTATTTACGTGGGACATAATTTTGCCTTTTGAATGTGGATTAGTTTCATTATCTTGTTGTTTTGATATTCCAGTAAGAGGAATATCATCAGTGTCATCCCAGACATAAGCTGGTTTTCCCGATCAATTGAAACTGCTTTCTTTCTTCCATTTATGAGGATGGGACACTTTGTCAGTACGAGAATTACTTCATGGGGGTCCTGTATAATTTTGCGGGGTGGTGGCTGGACACTATCAACTCTCAAGAAAACACGTGAAAGCTCTTTAAATTAGTTGGCACAAACATAGAGCTATTTGAATGAGCAGATGTAGGTATTGGTTGTAGTGCTCTCATTTTCCGTAAAAGGAGACATAGGTTTGATTGCAGGTAGTGGTTATCTTGTCTGTGGAGAAAAGATCAGATGGCAATCGAGGTAGTTCCTAGACAAGTTCTGCACTAGTGGCATTGATATCTTTTTTAACAGCAGAACGCATGCCGAGAAGTACAATTGGAATGATTTCACTCCACTTCGAATTCTCGTGTGCTTTGATGGCACTCTTGAGATGGCGATGCAGTCTTTCAACAAGACCGTTGGCTTTTGGATGATAGGCACAGCATCGTATTCTGTTTCCCGGGAAGATTACTCAGCTCTCCGAAAAGGCTTGATTCGAAGTTTGTACCTTGGTCTGTTTTATAATAGCAGGACAACCAAAACGTGATATCCAAACAGATAGCAAAGCTCTACATACAGTTTCTGCAGTCATATCAGCAGTTGGGATCACTTCCACCCATCTCGTAAAGCGGTCAACTACTATCAAGCAGTAACTTTGACCATTAGAAGGTGGAAAGGGGTCAATGAAATCAATGTGAATTTGGGAAAATCTGGCATCAGGTAAAGCAAAGGTACCGATTGGTGCTTTAATATGCCTATGGATCTTGGATCTTTGGCAAGGATGACAAGAGTTAACCCATGCTTTAATATCATGCCTAATATTTGGCCACACAAAACGTGGAGTTACTAATTTGGTAGAGGCAACAATTCCAGGATGTGAAAGACCATGCAGATGTTGGAAAACAATTTTGCGGTAATCCTTGGGAATGAAAGGTCGAGAAACATTGGTGGAAACATCACAAGAGAGAGAGAGAGTAAGAGTAATATCTTCCAGAGGAAAATATTGTTGCTTAAGTGTTAAGGATGTTGAGTTGGATTTCTTTTTAAATTCCCCTATGTTCTTTTGGGCCCTTGGCAAAACCTTTAAAAACCGGAAGGACAAATTGTTTGGAAATGGAAAATTTGATTAAAATAATGCCGGGACAAGATTTTAGTTGGGGAACATTCTGTAAAGTTTGAGAAACTTTTTGGGAAAAATAAAAATCCAGGTGTCCTTTAGTTGAACGTGGAATTAAAATTTTGTACTTTTGTTGGAAAGCAAATAAATTTTAAAGGTTTTTGAAACAGTTAAATCAAAACAAAATCTTTCCCTTTTCCCCAACAAAAAAGTTTTCCAAAAGGAAAAAAACCATTTTAGTATAACCCTTTGTTCCAAGGAAGTTCTCTGGGGGGCGTATGTAGACCAGTTTTCTTTTGGGAAAGCAACGAACAATTTCATGGATAAGAAAAAGCCCAAAAGTAAAGTTTTTGGCCAGACATTCTTTGGGGAAATTTTTATAAAAAAATTTAAGGGCTTAAAATGCGGGCCAAACCGGAACAGGGCCCAAAATTTTGAAGCCAAAAAACAACCCAAATGGGTTAAAAGAGGTCCCCAAACCCTTTGGCATGGGGTGATGTAGCAAAGTAGCATGTGCTAGGACTTGCTTCACCAGTTCAAAAGCTGTAGTAGCTCCATCCGTCCATTGTAGGACTTCTTCAGGCTTGATTTTGACATTTCGTTTTGGGCGTTTTTTATTCCTGATGCCTTTTAAAAAATTTACTAAAGGTGCAAGGATATGGGCAGCCTGTCTAATAAAACCCTGTAGTAGTTCAAACATTCCCAAAAAAACGACGCAATTGAGTGATTGTGGTTGGTTGAGGAATTTTAAGATTGCTTCCACTCTATCCTCTAAAGGTTTAATTTCAGAACTACAAACTTGAAAACCAAGGAAATTTAAGGTGGGTACACCAAAAGTACATTTAGAAGGGTTTATAGAAAGTCCATATTGATCTAAACGTTCAAAAAGCAACCGAAAATGTTGGATATGCTCGGCTTCAGATGACGACGCAAATAAAATGTCATCAATAAAAGCATAAACAAAATTTAATCCTCTTAAAACCTCATCAACAAAACGTTGAAAAGTAGAGGCAGCATTACAAAGGCCGAATTGCATTCGAGTACTCTCATACAATCCGAATGGGGTTATGATTGCAGTTTTATGGATATCCACTTCATTTATGGGAATTTGGTGATAGGCTTTAACTAAATCTATATGTGAAAAAATATTTTTGCCATGTAGCTCTGAAGTGAAATCTAAAATGTTTGGAATAAAATACTTATCTTTTTTAGTTTGGGCGTTTAATGCTCAATAGTCACCCACTGGTCTCCAATCATTAGAATCTTTTTTAGGTACTATGTGAAGAGGTGATGCGTAATTACTTTTAGATGGTCTAATATGGCCTAAATTTAACATGTATTGGAATTCAGATTTTGCAATTTTTAAGCAATCAGGAGCTAAACGTCTTGCCTTAGCAAAAACAGGTGGACCAGATGTCTCAATAAAATGCTTAACCTCTTGTGAGAATGAAGGCGGTTTGACGATTTCTGGGAATTCCCTCAAAACATCATGAAAAATGCTCTGACCAGAAACGAGTTTAATGGAATGAACTTCGGGAGAAACAAGTTTACAATTTGCACTAAGTTTGGTTGCATTATCGATTAATTTTCTATTGCGAAGATCAGGTGAAATATTAAAATTGTATAAAAAATCGGCTTCAATGATTGGCACAGAAACACATGCTATTAAGAAACGCCATCTGAATACCCTTCTCAGATTTAAATCGAAAGTTAAAAGTCTTTTACTATAAAAGTTGATGGGAGATGTATTAGCGGCTGATAGTTGTTGAATACTGTTGCCTTTCCTTTTCTCGGTAATTGAAGCTGGGAAAACACTGACGTCAGATCCGGTATCAATGAGGAAAGCGATATTGGATGATTTGTCTTTAATGAAAAGGCGACTTGAAATATGAGGCTGCGAGAAGGTAGTCGCAATTACTCCTCGCTGTATTCGTTTTTTGTATAGCTGCAGGGTGAATTGCATTTTTTTGCCCTTTCTTGAAACTTCCTGTGGTACCAACAAAAACCAGAGTCCCTAGAACGTGAAAATGATCGATTTCGGGAACGATTTCGTCGGCGAAAATTATTTCTTCGTTCCGGAGTCCTTTGAAGCATTGTAAGACTGTCGATCCTTTTGTTCAGTCTCTCAATCTCTTGGAGGATACGGTTTTCGCTGGATGAAGCGATGGCGTTTGTCGAAAGTGAAACGTTGGGTGTGCTCACGTTGGGTGTTGGGGAAACGTTGGGTGTTTGGATTCTGTCGGCTACTTCTGCGGCTTTTTCGACGGTTATTGGAGTGATGGATGCCAAAATAGTTTGCACTGAAGTCGGTAGCTGCTGAAGAAAAAGTTCCAATATAAGCTCTTTTGGTACGTTGTGCGAAGCTGCACGCCTATTCATTGTTCTGAGGAGTTCTAATGGCTTCCTGTCTCCTAGCTCTTCGCCGGTTAATAGCTTCCGAATTTCTTGTTGCAATGATTCGCCGGTTCACTGGATCAGTTGAGCTTTAATGGCGCCATAGGAATCCGTTTCGTCAGGAGTGATGACTAAGTCTCTTACAATTGCGGCGGCTTCTGGTGGCAGGTTTGACACGATGTAGTTATATTTAGTACACGTGTCTGTAATCGCTTTCGGTACTCCGAGGGCAAAAGTTCGTTCGCATGTGGAGAACCAGAGTTGAGGATCGCAGAAGTTATAAGGAGGAATTTTAACTGCAGTGACTTCAGCCATTTTCCCAGTGAAATAAATTAATAGCAAGTTAAATGAAGGTAGTTATTCGTGAATTGTTCGGGTCACCAATGTGGGAGACAGTGTGATTAATGAACGAGGCGATGTTTTCAGATTTAGATGACTTGCTTTATTTCATGTTCGGTAACTGCTCTCGGAGGGACGCGTGTGCTGCCAGGGAAGTGTGAAGTCGGAAAAAGTTCTAAAGGGAACAATCGTTGTACAGGACGAACAATTCTCCACCTGTCGTTTTAAGTTTTACAACTCTAGTGCAACCATCTTTTCCTGGAAGCATGCCAATAATCTTTCCTAGGGGCCAGTCTTATCGCTTTTTTTATCTCTTCCAACTATAACTACGCCCCCCAATTTTAGCTGCTTACCCCTGTTAGGTCGGGACGCTTTAAATATTCATCATGGAATTTTTTCCGCAAATTATCTCAATGCTTGTTGACTGTTATCTTTGGAGTTTCACCACCCAAATTGTCAAATCGGGAACCCCCCCTTTTCTTTTCTTGAATAAACATCTGGGTGTCAGAGGGTAAAGTCTTTTTTGGTTTTTCTGACAAAAGTTCAGGGGTCTGGGGAGTTTGTTGGCCCTCAATATCCAAAGGATAGTGAATATTTTTTCTTAAAAAAGAGAGGTTTCCCTAGAACTCTTCTTAAAAGCTTTTTCCCCTCTGAATTAACTTTCCCCAAAATCCCCCCCAAAGCAGCGGTGGGGGGGTTAAATTTCCATTAATTCTTAGCAAAGCTGCACCCACCCTCTCCCAATAGGGCATAACCCAGTTGTTGGCACTAGAAAAATTTTTCCCTTTTGCTGTATATAATATTACGGGCCCTTTCCTCTCTTGTAATAAATCAAAATCCTAAAGGGGTCCTTTTTGAAACCTTTTTTAAATTCAAGAAGGGCCCCCATACACAAACATTAAATAATTATCCATGCTTTCTTGCCATCTCTTAAATGAAGGGGGCCCCAAAGCCCCTCGTGTTTAAAACCCCGGCTTCCCGTACACGGTTTTCTGGCAGTGGAGCAGGAATAGATTCGATTCTTTTTGCTGCATATCTTTTACACTTTACACACTTCGATATAATTTTTGAAAAATCTTTCGGGTGACCCAAAAGTTTTAGCGAATATCAGTTGGGGCAACTTATTCCACATATGAAGGCTGCGTAATTAAAAGTCAATCCATTTGGGGATCGTGGTAAATAAAGGGGCTTTGAAATTTTCGTATCATCCTAAGAGTAATTTTTTTTTCAATCTGATTACCCCTTGCTGGTGAAAATCGGGTTTCAGTCTAGGTTCTACATTTTCCTTCTTAAGGGTTTATTGTTGAACAATTTTTTCACCAGTACCTTTTCTGCTGCATCCAGTTCAGAAACAGTTAGATGACTTGCTACTCTATTATCTGGCTGTCGACAATTTTCCTCAAACCGTAACATCCAAGTTAGCCGTCGTACAATTTGTACATATTTGGAGAATTTATATAAATACTATTTTTTATCCAGGTTTACAGAGTTGACTAACGTATCAAAACCCTTTTTTCTTTCTTTTAAAATTTCTTCAAGATGGCATTGAGCTAAGGCCAATTTTCCCCTGGAAGTTTTAAACCACTGTGGTTCCCCCCACGATTTCAGAAATCCCTGGACAGAGCAGCCACGTGATGGGAGATCAGCAGTTCTTGGGAGATGTTTCCAAGCTTCTCTTGAAGAAATATTTCTAATTTCCTCCACTCTGTTATTCACAAATGTGTCCCAATGATCTTCTTGTTGCATCCAATAAAGAGCTGTGGAGGAATCTGTCCAATACAGACTTTGTATGTCTTCCAAGTTCATAGCTTTTCTAATGGACGAAGTCAATCGAGCTCTAATACAACAGGCTAACAATTCTAGACGATGTATTGTAATATCCTTTAAGGGAGCTACTCGACTTTTAGCTTGGATAAAAGAAATTTCAATATTTTCTTCAAATGTTTTTCGGAGAAACACTACAGAACTATTTGCTATCTTACTGGCATCACAAAAGGTGGGCAAGCTTATTCCTTCGATACATCTATTAGTTTTCACACACCTAGGAATGGTAACATCTGCCAGTAAATGTAATTATTAATTAGTTTGGTTTTTAAAGGTCGTCGATAAGTTTCCCCCGATTTTCTTAATTCTCTTGTATCATTGTTTTCAAACAAATTGTCACAAGACACAAAATTCTCAGTGGATCAAATATATTCTGTGCAGTGGATAGAATACTTCTTCGAGTATATTCATCGGGTTTGAAATCAGCATTCTGTAAATTACAAAAAAGAACATCCTCATTTCTATCCCATTAAAGTCCAAGAACTGGGGTTGGGTGGTGAACGCCCAGGTTAACGTGGTTCCCAGCCTCGAAGATCAAAACATGCCATAGCTAGTAATTTTTTTCTCGAATGAAATAAAAAGTTCTTCTTTGAAAAATCACAATTGCCCCAAAAAATGAGTTTTAAATTTTTTTCTGAATTCGGGAAAACCCTTTTTGTTTCCCCCAAAGGGTTTTTTAACACTTCTTAAGATGAAAGGACTACAAGTCAGCCCAAATAAAAGTAAGGACTCGAAAGATCTAAAAATTTTTTTCTTTTCAAATCCTCCCCCCAGGAACCAAAAAACCGCCCTCTTCAGCAGCTGAAATTTGGAAAGGCCTTTCAAATATAAAATTTACCCATAGCATTTAGGCGAAATTTCATTAAAAAGGGTGGAATTTACTCAATCAAATTTGGTTCTTTCTCCAGATAATCATTTAAAGATGGTACGTTCTTGACACGACAAGAAGCATCAAACAAAGGGGTACAGTGGTTGAGAATTTTTTTTAAAAAACACCCCTATGAGGCAAGTAAAATTTGATTTAAATTTTTTCTTTTTTTGGGACTTTCTTTTACTTTTTTAAAGTCCCTTGAAAACAAACCCCATAAACAATTTATTTACCTTCAACGTTCAATTTCGAAAGTTCGGTGCATCGTTGTTCCCACAGATTATTATCTTGTACAATTTCCTTTTTTTCAATTCAAAGGAACATTGCAATATTTTTCTCTTTCTCGTCTCCCGCCCTGTCTTAAAATCCCACTGCATTTTTTTCCATTTTAAACTTTGATTTGGTCTCCACTGGATACCCAAGATTTCCCTTTTAAAATCACAATTGGGCTTTTTTTTTTAATAATGATGTCATAGATGAGCAGGTGTTTTTTTTCCCGGCTTTAAAAGGGTTGGTTAATTTGTTTCTTATGCGACTAATCCCAAAATTCCCAAAGTCCAAATGTTTCCTGAGAATAAAATTTACAAAATCCTCCTATCAACAGTTCGACTTTTGGGTTGGGGTCTTCCATGGTCATGAGAGTTATATTTTTTTTCCCTTTTAACTTCTTTTCCCAAATTTTTTATTAATTGAGGGTTTTCCACGAAAAATTGGTTTATCAAGGACTTGAATGCAAAAAATAAATATGTTCACATTCTGAAGGTTATCCTACACCTATGGTCTTTTTTTTTAAGCTTGAACCATAAAATACAGAGTGAATTATATTTTTTTATTTCAATAGGTTTTAGATTCATTTCATGAGTGTCCCTTTTCAATAATTGTGTGGGATCCCCCTGTCAAAAGTGCTCGAACTCTTCTTTTTTCCTCCGCCATGTTTAACTTAGGTTTGAAGGAAAACTTCTGTGCTTAAATGATTAGAAAAAATGACATCCAGTTTCTCTTTCAAATCAGGCGTCATGACTCTCATTTTGTTTGGGTTGAGGACAATCAAAGCCCCGTGTCGTTTGTTTTCAAAGTAAACACTCATTTAACACAAACTTTCGACTGGTGTCCCCTTTTAAACAGTGGCCGCGGTGGAGTGGCGGGGATGGATCGCGGCTTGCCTGGTCCAGTTCGAGCCTCGTACCCTAAAAACCCCCCGTGTGGGGGAGCGATGCACGTTAAACTGTCGAGGCTGAAAAATCCCCCGTTGGTGTGGTGCGGTAGTTGGAGAGGGGGGCCAGCTCGGTGTCGTCCACGTCCGCCATGATTCAAAAATTTCGTGGTCCGTCCCAAAAACCCCCGTGTAGCTGAACGTGGGCGTTAAAAATCAATCAATCAACCCAAAAATTTAAGCAAGTGAAACAACATCTTTTTTAAATTTCTTGTTTTTTTATAAAAAACTAGTTTTTTCATGGTAACTTCCGCTTTTTAAGCCTCAAAGAAAAAAGTTATCAATTTTTTTTTCCTTTTTTTCTCCTCCGCAAATCTTTTTCCCATTGAAGAAGAACTATATTTTTCTTTTTCCCTTTCATTTCTTACTTTGGGTGCAAAATCGGTTTTCCCAAAAAATTCTTTCTTCTCCTTCTATTTCTTTTTACAAAAAGTAAAATTTTTAATTTTTCTTTTGAACATTCTTTTTTAGTCACCATTTTGGGAAATTTCGGGGTTGGTAACCACACTCTAAAAATATCTTCCGGGTTATGACTCAACTAAAAAAAAACATTCCGAATACTTTGAAAACCCTTTTTCCCAAAACCCTAGTAACCAAAAGTATCACATACATTTGCGAAATATTTAATTTTCTTTTTTTGTTTCAATCGCGTTGATTATAAATTTTCCCCAGTTCCTCACGCATATAATTTTGGGAATTTCCCAAACTGATTTCCTTTTAATTGCTTTTAATTTTCATTTTTTGGGAGAATAACGTCTATAATTTCACGTGCTCTTGTTCTTCATCCGATTGAATCAAACACTGAAATTTGTTTTCATTTTCTATTTTATCATCGTCGCGAATACGCTTAAATTGACTCCGGAAAGCCAACCAATTCTTGATTTCACCGTTAAATTTAACAAGTTCAATTTTTGGAAGCTTCAGTTTTCGTTTAATTTGCGGGGAAATCGAGTAAACATTTCCCGTTTCGAATTCATATTTTTTATTCAAATACATATCCACACTAATTTTGGTATCAGTCATCTTTGAGCTGTATTCTTCAACTGCTAAGTATTCGGCTTCATATTTTTCGTCATCTTAATTTTCCAGACGAAAACCATATATTTGATTATATAATTCAGTCAAATCTGAATAAATTCTTTCCAAATTATCGAAAACAGATTTAATTTCTCTTTCTACAGGATCATCAGCCTTTAATTTTTCCATTATAACATTATATGATTTGGTAAAAAGTTAGCTCTAATAGGTCCTCGTTTCTTTATTAACAATTCCATTCCCCCGTTTCTTAAAGAATTCTTAAATGAATAAAAATGGAAGTACCTTGTTTCACAATCACGTCCAGGTCACCACAATGTTGAGAATCTCTGTCTGAATTTTATTTCATTCAGTCGTTTCTCCTCTAAATATTATTAATTATGTGGTTTATATGTATAAAAGATACGAGCTTACTACATTATTCTAAATCAATTTATTTATATTTGTTCTACCGCTACTACAAATACATTGCCATTCACTCAAAACAAAACTTTTCATAACAGATAATAAACAATTAGCACGCATATGCAATTACTAAATTTTTAAACAAAGTAAAAGTACAATAAATTAAATCAAGTTTTAGAAAATATAAAAACGTAAAAATGCTAATCAGTAATTACACATGCTTTTCAGTTTCTAAATGAAAAAAAACGACGTATTTCTCAACAAGAGGGCGAGCTTGTAACAGTTAACAAAATACATTTGAAAACGCTCAATTGAGCTGAAATTTTATATACATGATTATTTTGGATGACAATACAGTAATTTAATTATAATTAATAAAAAATAATTGATTAAAACTAATTATTCAAAGAATTACAAATACAGCCACGTTGGCATCATTTTTGGCGACTTGAGTCAAAACTTGAAAAGATTTTTTCCTACGTTTTAAAGCGCTCATTTGAGTTGAAATTTTCTATACACTATTGTTTTGGGTAAAAATACGATAATTTGATTATAATTATTTAAAATTAATGGACTGAAACTAATTATTTAAAGAATTACAGATACAGCCACGTTGGCATCATTTCGAGCGACTTGGGTCAAAGATCCTAACAATAATATTAAATAACATTAAAAACCAGGGCATCCTAACAATAATATTAAAATAGATTTTTTAGCAAAGGACAACAGAAATGTAACTTTATATGAATATTAGAAAACAACAATTAAGTCATGCTATTTTTTTCATAATTGCCCCCAAAAAAAAAAAATGAATTCAGGGTCACAAATTTTACTGCAAAAGAACTTAGTATATAAAACAACAAATGAATGAATGTATCTCAGCCCATTTTCTACGGAGCACAAATAAATGTAAATATATGTATATTAAGTATAAACGGCAACAACGGATCACAAGATTGTTTTTCTGGACATTCCACTAACGCGCTTCATTTCCGAATATGAAAACTTTTTAAGAACAAAACTTATAACCAAGCTACAGTGTCCGTATTAGGCGAGAAACGCAGGATATCATTTATCACTAGATCGTGATGTCACATGTATTTCGTTCACTACCATGAACGCCGTAAACAGCGCTTATTCTTACGACATTATTTTGAATTGTGACAAAGGTTTCACGTTTTTTCAAAATATAATTATAATTTTTGAAAAAAAAAAGTGGTGTAAAAAGAGATTTTTTTTTCTGGGTTCTATACGTTAATAACCTTCAAGTTTTTGATTTGATTTTAAAATAAGTCATTAACTAATTTCTTATGTCGTAATTTAGGAGCACAATCTCATATTTTCAATCTTTGTTAAATGTATTAGAGGGGTGGGTACAATTATGTTCACACACACACACAAATTGTGGTTCACCCTATCAAATAATATTCAACTGAAAAAAAAAACTATTATTATTAAGACAGAGCAAAAGATTTATAAGGTGTATCTTCATGTTTAGCATCATTATTGTCATATTCTGACGTTCTTAGACTATCATCGCTGTTAAAATAAGTGAAGATAAATTTACCACATTCCTATAGAAAAGCAGTGAACACAGTTAAAAGATTCCAAACAAATCTGTGAATTTTACTGTTACACGCCTTAGTAATTTTTTTCCTTTGTATATGGCTGCATAATGTAATTCTAATTGACTGTTCCACAAGTTCTTTAGAATTAAAAGTGACTACATTTGTTGTGACTCATTTTAAAAATTCAAATTTTAAGATCATTTTTACAATATCGTCCTTTTGTTAAAAGGCAGAAATGTAAAAAATTTTTATAAATGGAGATTTTTCAAAATGTTGAGTCAGAGAGTTCAGATCATTGGTGGTGGTTGTGTCATTATACAGACCACAATTCAAGAAAGTTAATTTTAAGTTTAATAACGAACAGAGTACGAATTAACTCCTTGGTCTCTAAATATTTTATTACTACAAATCAAGTTTGTGCATGCTGAGCTCTCTGCACTAGCACCGTTTTCTAAATTTAAGTGGTGTCATTCAATAATTATGATTTAATTCATGTATAGTAGTGACATCTTACGGTGTTTAAAGGAGTGAAGTGTAGGTAGTACAGCGTCATCTTGTGAGGAGTGGCGAAAATGGATGTAGTGAGTACCAGAATAGATCATTATCCTACGAAAGCTCTGATGCCTGATTGAATGTCTAAAAGATTCCAACAATAGCAAATTTTCGTGTATGTTTCGGGCACTGAGGATGCATAGTACGAATGATAACAAAAGAATTCTAATTTTTCTAATTTCTGATTGTTTTAAATTTTGAGTAACACAACGACGAGTGCTATTAAATAAACGAAGTGTGCTAGTAATAATATGATCATAGTTCAATTTGAAAATACAGGAAATATGCTCCAGCCGAAACATTGGTCATGTGAGGGCGCTGCTGTGCGCACCAAAGTACCTGAAATGTAACTTTTGTTAGTTTGTATTTTGATTTGCAGAATATGAACCGCATCTATATATATATATAAATTCATGTCTCATTAAACATTACAATAATCAATATGCGTCGTTAATGTGTATTGTGGATTGTTTAATATATTCGTACGGATATACACCCATTCGTTTCGTTAGTTAGGAACATTAACCTCCTTATTTATGGACATAGTGCATCACCAACGAAAGGTCCTTCGTTTTTCCCCACTTTGAATTCGGTATTCGTTTAGTTTAGCTCATTTCCTCATATTTGAGTTTTAGCTTATTCGTAACGGTCGGTATTTGGAAGGTTTTGCTCTGGTATAGGTTTTGTTTATTTGTATGCAGATTGTTAAACTGGATTTCGTTCGAATATGTTGAAACTTGTATTATTTAGAATTAGTGTTATCATTTGTATATTTGTTTCAAAAATAAAGTGTTTTGGTTTAAAATAGATGCAGATAAATCAGGCTATATTAGATAGAGTGATAAAGACTCGATCTGCTTCTCGAGAACCCTCGTGCCAAAACAAATGAATGAATTATAATCCGAAATAAGCAGTACTGCCGATAACACAACCTCCCCGCCACCTCTTTCTACGAATGCTGGGGAATTCGTAATCCCCGTAGAAGCATGAAAATAAAACATGTAATATTTTTAAACAAGTAATACAAAAAAGTTTTTTTAAAAGTCAATTCCTACTTAGATCAACAAAGAAATTTTTTATTTTAGTTACATTTTATTCTTTATTTCTTCATGTCACAGGGATATGGATCTATAAAAGATCTTCCATCCCCTATCTGAAATTGTATTTTTGCGCTAACAAGTGGGAGTCCTGAATGGGAAAACAAAGTTCATCGAGTTTGTAGAGAGGAAGATATCTTATTGAGAATGTTAGGATCAGGCAGGTGGATGACGTCAAAGTCTGAGAGGTGTTCTTGATGGCTTCAGCGGGAGAGATCTTGAGGATTTTGGCGGGAAGTACTATTTGTTAGATTAGAGGCAACTGCATTGGTTGGTTGCAATAAGTGAGAAAGCTCTCTAATGGCTGTCCTGAGGTTGGGATAATTAGGATGAAGATAGAAAGAAAAAAAAAGCTTGCCTGGTGGGTGCAGTGATAAGAAATTAAGTGATACGAAGAGTTTACGAATTAAAAATTATGAAGGGGAAAAACTTTAGAATATTTAGTTTGCATTCACCACCGGTGAATGCAAAGGATTAATATTAAGGGGGGTTGTACGAGTCTAGGAGTATTCTCCTAGGTCTCTTGGTGGAATCATTTAAGTTATAATTTTGAATATCAAGTAAATTTAAATTATTAGTATTGGGGAGGTTATTAAAAAATTTAATTGCGAGAGTTTGTATGAAGTTTTTAAAAGGTTTAATGTCAAGCGCTTTATAAATGTAAGAGTTTCTGGTATATCTACCAGTTCTTGTAATATTTCTGAACTAAGAGTTTTGAGAGACTTCTAGTATTTTAATATTGGTATTAGCTGCGTAACCCCACACAGGGCAAGCATAACTTAAGATGGGACGCAAAAAAGCAGTATAGAGAAGTACCTTATTGTTGAGTCATTTCAGAATTCCGATTAATTGAGGGGTAAATTAATTTAAGCGCGATCCGGAATTTGTTTCTCTTGCGTATAAAATATATTATTTCCTAGTGAGTGCTTTATCTAAAATAATACCTAAGTATTTTGAGACTAGTGTAGTGGTATGGAGTATAGAGTGGGAGGCGTGCATGGCTTTCTTCTCCAGGTAAAAAGCACACAGCAACCGTTTTTTCAACATTGATTTTTATTTTCCATGTATTAAAGAATTTTTCCAGGAGTGAGAGGTGCTTATTTAGAACAAGTGTGATTGTGTTGTGATTTTTGTAACATGCCGTTATACAGGTGTCACATTTTATTAAACAGTTACAATTCACGTTTCTTCACGTCACAGGGATATGGATCTGCAATAGATCCTCCATCCCCTATCTGATAAGTATTTTGGCGCTGACAAGTGGAAAACCTGAGTGGGAAAAACAAAGTTCACTGAGTTTGGTAGAATGACGTCATAGTCTGGGGGTAGTAGTCTTCTGATTTAGGTGGGAAAAAAGTCCTGAGAATTTTGACAGTCAACTGGGAGCTGTAGTGTAAACACTGTCAGTTTTGATAGCAATAAGTGAGAAAGCTCTCTAATGGTTGCCCTGAAGTTGGGGAAATTGAAATAAGAGATTGCTTGCCTGGAGGGTGCAGCGATGAGAAAAAATTTTAAAAGTCAAGAATTACAAAAATTAGAGATAAAAATATGGAGTAAAAAATTTAGAATTAATAGTTTGCATTTTCAATACCGGTGATTGCGAAGCAGTACTAGTAAGGGGGATTATAAGAATCCAGGAGTGTTCTCCTGGGTCTCTTAGTTTTGTCATTTAAGTGATAATTTTGAATGTCTATTAAATTTAGATTATTGGTATTGGGGATATTATTAAAATATTTAATTGCAAGAGTTTGAATAAAGTTTTTAAAAGATTTAATATCAAGGGCTTTATAGATGTAGGAGTTTCTGGTGTATCTACCAGCTATAGTTATATTTCTAAAAAATGAATTTTGCGAGACTTCAAGAATTTTAATATTAGTATTTGCTGCGTAACCCCACACGGGGCAAGCATAACTTAAAATGGGACGCAAAACAGCAGTGTAGAGAAGTACCTTGTTGTTGAGAGTCATATCAGAATTCCGGTTAATTAGTGGGTAAATTAATCTAAGCGCGATCCGGAATTTATTTCTTGCATGTAGAATGTGGTGTTTCCAAGTGAGTGCTTCATCTAAAACGATACCTAAGTATTTTGTACTCTGAGACCAGTGTAGTGGTGTGGAGTATAGCGTGGGAGGTGTGCAAGGCTTTCTTCTCCTGGTAAAAAGCCCAGCAACCGTTTTTTCGACATTGATTTTTATCTTCCATGTATTAAAGAAATTTTCCAGGAGAGAAAGGTGTATATTTAGAGCGAGTGTGATTGTGTTGTGATTTTTGAAACAGGCCGTTATACATGTGTCGTCAGCATAGAGGTTTATCATTGTTTGTGGATGTGTGGGCATGTCGTTTATGTATAGATTAAATAAAATTGGGCCAAGTGGGCCGTAGGTTGAGTATCGCTGCTCCAGACACTTGTGTTAGATTTTAGTTGCCATTTTTGGTCTCATAAGCCTAACATTGTTCTTTATTTTAGTGTGCATGTCTTCTGCAAATTCTATTCAAAGGCCCTTTTCAGGGCCAAATAAACCTACATTTTCTTGCCAAAAATGTGGTATAACCGTCGGATTTAAGAAGAATTTATATGCGCATATGAGAAAATTTCACCGGAAGAAGATGTTGTAATTTCCAACAATCAAGTTTGCGGATTGTGCAAGGAAACATTCCGCACGATTGATAATTTGCATGAACATTTGCAAAAAAAACAATGAAACTGAATTTTTCTGTGAAACGTTTTTTCAGAAGAAGATTTCTTAAAAAAAAGAGAAAATCGGTTGGAGAGTCGATCATTTTTTTTAAGAAATACATCAAAAAAGTGGGGAAAAATTTTCCCATTTGTGTGTCATGAAGTGGATATTCAAACCCGAAATTGAACAGAGCTCGACTTTAAAAAGCTTCGGGTTCTGTCAGAGGGTTGCACCTGCCCATCTGTCATTAATGTTTCTACTCACACTGCAGAAGATGAAAAAAATAACTGTTCAGATAAACGTACATGGGGGGCAGCATGAACGGGGAAGTGGGAAAACTTCATCTGTCTGAAACAGAAAAACCCAGTCTGTCTTGGAATTCAATGGCTACAGTTTTGACAAAACAGAGAAATATTCACCTACGGGTTTTGGGATGAACACAAAAAGATCTCCTTTATCGCGGGGACAACAAATTCGAAAAGTTATTCTGCACACAGATGATGAAACCTCAGTCGATATTATGGTTAAAAATGCAAGGTAAACGAAGAACGTATTACTATATAAACCAGGGGGCGAAAGGGGGATTTATTAAAGAATTGAAAAAAAGAGATTTTTGTTAGCAATAATGAATGACCCCCAAGAAATATTTTCGAACTGTATGGTAAAATTGTGTTATGATCGTTTCCCACCCATGGAACCAATCAATAGAACTTTCAGTTGACAATTAATGGTGCATGATGAAAATCACGAGGGATGCCCATTGCAACATTTTTTCATCACAGTAACAAAGAAATACTCTTTCCCCTTTTTTTCATCAAACCAAAAAGTGAGGCCTAATTTCATTACAAATGTGTTGATGAGCGCAAAAAATTCTTTTCCCCAAATGTTTGGGAAGGAGGAGGGAATGATTTCAAACATTTACAGGGGAATTTGGGTTAATCAAAACGGGAATTCAAATTTTATATAAAAAAGTATAAAGAAGAAATTATATATAAAAATTTGAATTAAAAAAATTTTGAATAAATACATAGGGAACTTCCAAAATTATTTAGAAATTTTATAAATAACTAAAAAAAAAAAAATCAAATTTTTTTAATTATTTTATTCTAATTATGCAAGTAGGCCAGTGGGCTTATTGCTATAGAAATGGCTTGGGATCAACACAAATATGAAGTTGGAGCGGTGGAACCCCAACTAAATAGAAAAAGGGGAGGCTTTTAAAAAAAAGGAAAAACAATTTATTATGTTAGCCGCCGGAAAAAATTATTATCTCTGTTATAAGTATTGAGCGTGGTAATTTAAACCCTTTAGTGTTGATGATTAAAAAAGCCAAAGGGGGAAAAATGAACAATAAGAAATTATTCAATGTGATGAAAAACTTTTAAACAAAAAGAAAGGATCATCAATTTCACTTATGACATTCGGGAATTTGTCCCCTATCAGGTGTGGAGTTTATTTCTTTTTCCTTTGTGTAGATTATTGCAAAGATTTGTATATGGACATTCTTTTTATAAAAAGGGAACAACAATGAATTCTGTTACAAAAGACTTGAAACAAACTCAGATAACCCCCACACAGTATAGATATAAATCAAGCAGAACAACATAAAAGAAAAAAAAATAAATTCTAATCCATAAAGCTTCCATGGATTCAAATGAATAAATTTTCAATGTGAAGACATTGGAAGATTAATGGGGGAATTAAACCCTTGATCAAGCAATTATATAAAAGACATTACATTTGAAGAGTACGGATAATGCTACAAATTTACCTAGTTTACCACCTGTCCAAAAGAAATGGCTATTGCTCCTTTAAAAAAAAAATATTGATCAGAAAAGGGGAAATTCATTAAAAGAAAAAAGGGTTCAAAGAGAGAAAACAAAATAATATGCAAGTACCATAAAACCTAACTTAAAGCAATGTATTCTAACCACTCCTGCATCATATCTTACAATATGGTTGTTGAAAACTGAATTGTAAATGTTTCCTTCTCCAAACTCACCATGAAAAAAAAAAATTGCTAAAAAAGGGGTATTAAAGAGAGTATCTTCATTATAGGTGTTTTAAAAAATGCAAAAAGGTGCATTTTAAACTAGAAAATTTATTTATTTTTGAACATAGTCTAACTAAAGCACAAAAATTATTTCGTGAGCCCCAAAGAAATAAACAATATTCCTAATCTAGAGGAAGTACATAGATATAGATAAAGGTTTTAATATTCTTTTTTTATATTATAATAAATTTTTAAAAAAAGTGTTGCAAAAAAAAATTTTATTTATATAAATAAAATTTTAGCTTTTGAATAAGGGATGAGCATAGATGGGGCATCTATCAAACTTAAAGAGAATGTGAATCCATTTTACATACATGTTTATTATTTTTGCCATTGTGACTCGTGGACCCTGGTTCCCTTTTGGGAACCCCAGGTTCGGGGAAACACTGGACCACGGGTTTTTACTCAATACAGGGAAAAGAATGCGCTTTCTTAGAAACAAAAAACACCAAGGCATGTGAGAGAAACAATTTATTATTACCTTGATTAAGAAGACATTAAAACACTAGTTATGTATAATGTACGGTTCATATTTATTTTATCAGCATATGAGTCTAATTAAGGAAAAATTAAGTCTAATTAAGGTTTGACACTCATTAAAGAATTCAATTTTTAGCATAAAAAGGTACTAGAGCCAGATACTTATGATAAGAATAATATACTTACACAGAATAATGATTCTCAATGATTCGTGCATGCCAACAAATTCAAATGTACTGGACAATGAACTAATAGATGATTTATGATAAAATATATTTTGCGGTTTAGTAAAAAGGGATTAAAGATGAAAATTTTTTTTATAGAAGTTATAATTCAATTAATGATCCAAAATTTGCAATCTGTATGTATTATTATTTTAAGTATTCTTGTGAACAAGTTAATCTAAAGTTCAATTTTCATTGTGGTAAATTTCTTATGAAAAAATGTTAAAGAATACGATTAAGAAAATATACTGAAATTAATTTATTTAAAATGTATTTTGTTTTGTAATATGTGTTTTTAAATATTTACACATTTGACATAATTATTAAAAATACATTAAAGGAACTTAAGCTTAATTCTTCTGTTAAAATATGTGTTTCTTTATAATGAAAATTATTTTGTATAAATGAGTATGTATAGCTTTTTTATAAAGCTCGATTAATTGGGAAATTTATATTATCTGTGAAAATACTATGAAAACATTTTATTAAAAAGATAAAATATGCATGTTAAAAAAAAAATTTCAACACTTTTTGAAATTATTTTGTAGAGTTAAATTTACTTATAATTGCAATTGTTTACAATATAAAAAAAGTTTTAAAATTGAAACCAGCAGATTAATTTTTCCCTCATAAATTGTAATGAAATTATTTAAAAAAATTTAAACAGTTTGACTCAATGCCCCTTTTACTCTTTTAAATTTGAGGTAAAAAATTATTTACATAAAAATTTGAAAAAAACCCATGCTTAAAAAAATTTCCCTTTTCTGGAGAAGTAATTGGGTAGCATATGCAATCAATTTATTAATTCTTGATTGTTTAGTTGCTATTTAGAACATTGGGTTTTAATGAGAATATATACTATCAATAGGCTCACCAGAAAAAAAAATAAAAGTTAATCGTTTAAACCCTCAACTCTTTTTGTCTACACTAGTGCAAAGCTCATAAAGTTGACTAAATGGTTGTTATTCGACTAGTTGTTGTGCTGCAGTGAGAAAGGTTTTAGAGAAATGTTCTGTCTCTGTAACATTGAGAATTTTAGTTCAAGAATTTATGTATTTTAAAATCAATTTCTATTTATATTGCTTATATATGTATTTTTTCATATTAGTAAACCCCCTGTAAATCAATTTACCTTTCTAATAAAAATGACACTTTGGGGGAAAAACTTTTATCCGGTTACTTTTTGAGTAACAAATATTCCTCTATCTATATTGTTAATATCTTCCTGATATTAATACCTCTTCACAATATTCAACAGAATTTTTATATAAGTTACCCCCTATCATTAAAAAAAATTTGAGTGAAACTATTGAAAATTTACTATTAATAATAATTTTTATTATATAATATTTAAATATTGTACATAAAATTTTCTTTAAAAAAAAAATTTTATGTATACTTCGGTAAGAGAAAAGGAAATTCATTTTTAAAATTTTTATTATAGAAAATACATGATGGAAAAAAAGTAGAATTTTTTTTCTGAAATGGTGCTTTTTCATAAAATGTTTCAAAAAAAATCATCTGCAGTTTTGAACAAAGGTGATTAAAAAGCTTCCAAACTTCATGGTGATACTCTAAATGCTCAAATCTTTTTAAATATTGTTAGAAAGTTTGGGGCAAATCTAAAAATTTATTAATTTAGGACCCAAAAAATTCCATTTCCTTTGTTTATTCTACATTTTGCTTTAGATTGCTAAGCAATGTATGTAATTTTTTACTCTAACTATCATGAAAAGTATCTAGCATTGCATTATGTAACCTCAGACATGCTGTGAGCACATGTTTTATTCCTTATTTAATTTTTAAAGTAGCATTGGATCATAACATTTTCATTAGAATGAAGATTAGTTGTATCTGTCTAGTATTGATGAGATTTAAAAATGTTTAAAGTGAAAGCTATAAAAATTATGTTAAATATATATAACTAAAAGGGATTTTAAAAACTTACGCAGTTGAAATTCCCCATGATTTTTTTTCCCAAAATTTGTTTATTGCAGGGGCAGGGCCTTTCGTTAACGGAAACATATCTATCTTTTTTTAATTCAAAAATTTTTTAGAATGGTTTTTAGGAAAAGCATTGGTTAGTTAAAATCTCAAAGTGAGTACGGTGAGCACAAATACTTCTTTGAAACTGATAGATCAAATAAAAATTACTCTTTTGAAAAAGTTATATAAGTTCAATAATGAAAATTTTAAAAATTGAAATTCCATGTAGGAAATAGGATTTAAAGGTCATGCAACACAATGTTTTTTCATTTCTGGGAAAAACACCCAAATGTTCTTATTTTTTGATGCCTCTTATTCCATTATTGTACTCAATCACAACAAACCTGGTTTTAAAACACATTTTCCCAAATTCATCTTTTATATCCGGGTGTTAACATTACAATGTTTGTTTTGGGATCCCTTTGTCAGACCAACTCAAAAACAAAACCCTCAATTGGAGAGATTTCGAATGAAACTCATTATAATTAGTATAAAAGGGTTTGGAAAAAAAGAAATTTATTAGAAAATATTCAATTTAAAAAAACATTAGCAAATTAAAATTTAAACTTTAATGTTTTGGGGGAATAGTTATAAATTCTAGGTATTAGTTGCATAAAATAAAACACAAATTTTACAAAAAAGTTTTAACAATACTATTTGTTTAACAAAATCCCAATTTTGAATATATTTTTCCAAAAAATAAAATTAAAGTTTATCATAAGCTAAATAAATTTTCATTGTATGAATGTAAAAAAAATGGAAGATCTTACGCGAGGGGGAGACACACACACATTAAAAAAGTTGTTCTCACTAAACTACTATAAAATAATATTAAGTCATTTTTATTGTGTCGTTATGCGCCCGATGAAATGAAATTTTTTAAGCAGTAAAAATTTTTTTTTGACTTTTAAAAAGTTCAAACATACATTTTTAATCATGGGGGCAAAAAATTTGGGAGAGAAGCTAATTTTCATTCAATTTCTAGAAAATCAAAAAATTTTGTAAAATATTAGATACTTAAAATAATCGTACATCCAGTATTTCTTTAAATTATTTTCAAATAAAGAAAAAATAATTCATTGTTGAATTTTTAACGAATGCCACATGCCGATAACAAACAATATAGCTTTTCAACTAAAAACACGACATTTCTTCTGGATACACATCAAGTTATTTTCACTTTGTAAACAAAGCTTATTCAAACCAACACGGTTTTCATGCACAACACAGTATGGTCTCAAATCTAACACGGTTGCCAGAAACCCATTTCTCCTGCGTTTCAGAATAGACTAATCCAAACGCAAACTCCCATTGCCAGCTGTGTTGTATTTGAGACGCTAGTCCCACACAGACATCAACATCCAAGGACCTAAAACTTTTTATGATATGGGACGGAGGATTATATAATTTATAATCCAGTTCCCAAAGACACTCAGCGTATATAATTTGACAAAATGTAAAGAGAGTAATCTCAAAAGGTGGCAAAAAATAACTAAGATAGTTCAACTAATACGGAACAATTTTGGAGTCGTAATTACTTAAATTAATTACAACAGCGGGGAAAATGGATGTTTTAAAAAAAAAAAAAGATAACTTTAAAAATTTGGAATTTGGGTTTTTTAATATAATTAAGAAAATTTACCAACCATAAAGGGGTATTGGGTAGAATCGCTTTATGGCGAAAAAAAAAAGTTCGGGGTTTTTAAAAATTTAAAACTGGAGGGAGACTAAAATTTAGGGATCGAGACTTGGGTTTAGGGTTCACCCCAAAGCCGGGAATGGCCAGCTTGGGGGCACCCCGAAATTCATGCTTAGCTTTTATACAAATTTTAATTTTCCCCAAAGTTCGTAGCTTGCTTGGTAAATCGTCGTTTTTGCTGGAGGTTGGGGTTCTTTCAGCGATCAATTTTTTCTTAAACTTTAATTATTTTTTTAAATTAAATAAATTTTTTTAAAAGGTTTATTAAAAATTAAACTATATTTTTGTAATTATTTTGTATTTTATAAAAAATTAAAAACTTTAAAATATATAACTTTAAATTTTTTCTAGTAAAATTATTAAAAAATTTTTATTAATTTATTTAAAAATTATTAATAATTAAAATATTTAAAATTATTATTAATTAAAATATTTAAAATAGTTATTAAATAAAAATATTTAAAATAATTTTTAATGAAAAATTTAATTAGAATTAGTAAATTAAATTTTTAAAATTTAAATTTAAATTTAAATTTCTGTTTTTACTAATTTAAACAATTATATTTATTATAATTTAAATTTTTACTAAGCATTATATAAATAAAAAATATTATTAATTTTTATTAAACTTATTACTTTTTTATTAAAATTATTAATTTATTTTAAAATTATTAATTTATTATTAAAATTATTGTTTATTCCTAAAAATGATTTATTATTGAAATTATTATTAATTTATTATAGAAATTATTTTAAAAAAATTTATTAAAATTATTTAAATAAACTTTTGAAATTAAAAAATTTATTTGAAAAAAGAGTTATTAAATATTTTACAAAAAATTTTAAAATAACTAATTTAATAACATATAAAAAAACATATTTTTGTATATTAATTTTAAAAAAAATTTAAATTTTAATACAAATAATATATTTTATAAATTATTTTATATTATATATAATATTTTATTTATAGTATATTGTATTTCACACTATAAAACTATTTGCAACTAATTTTTTTTGTAAAATATCATTTAATATTTATTATATATTTTATTATAAAATTTTTTATTAATATAAAAAATATTTATAAAATTTAATATAATTATTTATATATAATCAAAGTAATTTTTATTTTAAAAAAATACAAAAAAATTACTAAAAATATCATTTAATATTTAATAAACCTTTCATAAATAAATTATTTAATTTAAAAAATAATTAAATGAATTGAAGAGAAAAGTTGATCGCCCCTAACGTCCAGCATAGAAAGCGGGACGATTTACCAATCGCTACGAACTCGTTGGGAAAATTAAAATTTAATTGTATAAAAGCTAAGCATGAATTTCGAAGGCTGTTTTCCCTCCGAATTGACTGGCCATTCGACGGAATTACATTGAGGGGTGAACACCCTAAAAGAGTACTACTATTACACCAAGTCTCGATCCCAAATGAATTTCCTTAGTCGTGCCCTCTCCTTGTCAGTATAGTATATGTAAACGAGCCATATCAAAAATTTGTGTTTTACCAATGGAAGGTCCTTAAATATAATTTGAATTTTTCATTTAGTGTACTTTTGGTGGTGTGTAAATTTAGCTCATTGTTAGTAAAGTGATTTTGTATTCGTATAGAAAATATTGTTATTTGAAATCTTGCACGCACACACATTTAGTGATTTACGTAATTTTATTTCTTGAGAATGGTCTAGTGTTAAATGTATTCCAGATGTAACAAATATGAATGTTAATTTAGTTACAATGATTACATGGTTAAACCAGAGTGCAATGAGGGGCGGTATGTTAGCTTGTTAACGAACAGCGCCCTCTAGCTGATTGTTAAATAATCCTCACTGATTGCAACAATAGCCTCGAGAGAGGTAGTGTTTTAAAGTAACAGAAATTAAAAAGCGACAATCCACTTTAACTTAATGGATTATAGGAGAACCAGCTTCCTGCAGTGAAGCAGTATCTCCTGTCACGAAAAACTAAACTAGTCCACTAGAAATGTGTACTGATGTTACAAAACACAAATATATATTAATATAATTGGTACTTAAAAAGTGGTTACAATATGGAAAAAATAATTTCTAACTTTATACATTGTAGTGAAAAGCACTGAAAATATGTTATTACGCCATATAGCAGTATGTAGTTTGTGGTATAACGTAAAAATTCAAGCAATACTTTATAAAGTTACGTTCATAAAAGTAAAGTTTCTAAATTATTGCTAAGGTCTTAAGACGTATCTATGCTAACTATGGTAGTGCCGATGATATAATTATATACAGTGAAAAAAGCGCCATCTGCTGGGATGCACACTTTTATTTCTTTTAACTAATCGTCCACATTCGGACAGTGTTATGTACTATACTCCATTTTTTCAGATGATTAAATAATCGAAACATCAAAAGGTCGTTTTAAATGAAAAATTAACTATTTCTGAAGTATTTTTCATCGTCGACGACGCTGGGTGTCATGGTACATGGCTCGCGAAGCGAGCTCCGACCCATATCATAACAATAATGGTGCCTGGGGAAGTAGCTGTCCTTTGGGGGTAGGAGGCAGTCTGATTGGACGTAGAGATGTGATAAGAGGGCGTGGCTATGAAGACTTGGTGAGGAAAAAATTGAGGGAAAGTTCATCTTTTGGGGGGAGTTTGG
>BMAV01020631.1:0-30212 GCA_019973955.1 Trichonephila inaurata madagascariensis | reverse complement strand
AAAATTTCTGACCCAGAAATATTGCTTTGGGAATTTGGCCAGCCTTTTTTCAGGGGTATTAGGTCAACCAAGTTTTCCCTCACAGAACAGAGGGAGCCTAAAACTAGAGAGAAAAATTTGCAGTATTACCCAAAGGGATTAACCTGGTGATACCCACGGGCCCTTTTTTAAATCGCCCGGTCAGGCCCATTGCCTGAGTAATTCATTTATTATGAAAATTTAAGGGGAAAATTTTTTTAAAAGTCAAATATAAAATTTTTGCTTTCTGCCGATGTCGTATGGGTGAATTGATATTTTTTCTGATTGATGTTAAAAAAACAAAAAAAGTGTTTTAACCATTTTTGAGGGGAAATTTAAATTTAAAAATCTTTGAAACCTCGCAAGCAAAAAAAATATTCAAAGAAAATAGGTTGTTTGACGATTGAGAAGCTGACTTTTTGGGTGTAAAAAAAGGGGGATCGGAAATTGTTTTTTTTATCACAAAAGTGTTGCATTTAAAATATACCAAAAAAACAAAGACACATTAAAGACCATTTTTCCCCGAAAACTTTTCGGGTAAAAAGGTTTCTTGAATTATATTTAAAAACGAAAAAATTTTTTTGTAAAGTTAATGTCACAGGGGAACAAAGGCACCCTATGAAATTTTTATATTATTGGTAATTTTTTGAAACCGTTTACTGATACAGAATTTTAAAAAGGAATTTTAAATGTTCCAAATTTAGAAAAATTTAGTGAAAAAATTTTAAAAAAAAAAGCAAAATGGGGATTTTAATTTTTGATCTATTTTCCACATTTTAAAGTTTCGATGTTATTTTTGGTTTAAAGCGCCCCCCCCCCTCCCCATTAATCCCGTTGGGCCCCGTGAAATAAACATCTATGTATGCCCCCGGCGGGAAAAAAAGGTTGAGACCCTCTGTATTAACCTGTCTTATTCCATTTAAAATGTTAAAGATTATCTTGCATGTTTCACTATAGATCATTGTCCGACCTCTACAGAAATTCTATAATCACCTTGAGAGAGAAAAATGCAATCGCTTTCCTCGACAGTTTAGTGAGATCACGCTTTTAGAGTGAGGAGTGAATGTTGGTTTTGAGGGGACTATCTTGCATAACAGCTTCCAAATATGTATTTTCCAAATATCCTGTTAAGTGGTTTACCTGTTATTATTCCCAAAAAGGGCGGGAAGGGGAGTGAGTGAGTGAGGGTTTTATGGCGGGAATTTTGGCTATACGCGCCAAACTTTGTTTAAATGGAGGAGTGGAGACGGGGGGTTAGGCACAAGAACCTTTTTCCAAAACGCGCCGAACGTTTAATGAATGGTAAGGAAGTTCAAAATAGTCTACGTTCCAGCAAATGTTTTGACTAAACGGTTCGAAATAGATTAACAGATTACTAACGACATTAATTTTTAAATTTTGAAACGTATATAGGGGGCCCCAAAAAAATTTTACATTTTGCAATTTTCCATGAAATTAAATTTTTTCCCCAAATAAAGATTAAATATTGGAAAGATACCTGAACTTGTTCTCAAAAGAAAAATAATCAATTTTAAAAAATGGATAAAAATTTTAAAAATAATAATCAAAAAAACATAAAAATTTTGCCATGTTTCCATAATTTCAAGAATTAATAATTTAAATATTGCATTTTCACCCATTTTAAAACCTAGTAGGGTGCAGTTTTAGGGCGGGGTCCAAAATTTTAAACGGTATGAATTTCATCACTTTTTTTTTAATTTATGATCGGTGCCCCCATTTTTTGTAATTGTTTACCACATTTGTTTTTTTAATGTCATGTTTTTTTTTAAATCAAATTATCACGAAAAATTCTAATAGGCTTAAATCAGGGGATTTGTTACAGAATTTTGACGTTATGAGGAGGAGTGAGGTAGGGATGGCGCGAAATTTTAGCGTTATAAACCCGCGGCGTAACAAGCGGGTTTGTGTCATCTTTGAAAAAATGAATAAAATCATTTTAAAATTTTCTTTTTAAAAAAATTTTAAATAAGGGCATGATTTACTATAATAAAAATACCCTTTGGCTCCCTGGGTGATTTACACCCCACACAAGAACACCTCCCCTCCATGTTTATGTTCCAACTAGATTCTGGGGTTTAAATTTCCTTTAACATCGGAAAAAAAGGGGGTTTAAATGAGAGAAAATTCAACATTTTTTTGGGTTTCCCAAAGATGTTTAAAAGTTTTTGAAGAAAAAAAAGAGGAACTTTAAACCTAAAAAGACAAAACAAGAAACGTCCACCCCCCATGCTGAAGCATTTGTTAATGTTCTTTTCGTGGGGGTATAAACGGCTTCGCGTAAAGGTATTTTTAAATTTTGGGGAATCATAATCTATTTAAATATTTTAATGAACAATTTGAAATTATCCGCTCAAAATTTGTATATTCAAAACGACTTCATTTTTTAACAAGATAATGACACCAAGCGCACTGCTCTCAATGTGTACGCCACTGGTGTCCCTATCACTGCCTGAAGAAACCTCCAAAATCACCTGATTTAAGCCTAGTAGAACATATTAAGAGAGAATTTGATTTAAAAAAAGAGAAACATGACATACATGAAAACAAAATTTAAAGTAAAAGCAATAATCAAAGAATGGAGGAATATCGATGCAGAAATTACAAAAAAAAGATGAAATTCATACCAAGATGTTTAAAAGTTATTGTAGACGCTAAAATATATCCTACCAAGTTTTAAACTTAGAAAAAATTGCAATATTTAAAGCTATGTTGAGATTTTTTGAAGTGTACGAAGAATTTTGTGGCGTTCTTTTTTTAGTAGTTTTTTTGGTTATTAATTTTTTAAAATAATAGTTATATATATATATTAAAAATTGGTTGCGTTATTTCATCAAGAGAAAGTCGCAGATATTATTTTTAAAATTTTAATTCCGATATATTAATTTTTATTAGTCGAGAAAACATTTAGTTTTACAGAAAACTGCACGAACAATTTTGTAGTCCACTGTATGTCGATCCCGAATTATTTGGTTACAAAAGTATCAGGTTTGCAAATAAATATATATGTCCAGGATTACCAGAGTACTTTAGGGCTTTTAGTCGATCAATTTGGAAATAAGTGTTCCAATTTACGGCACGAGAGAGCTAATGTTGTCTAAGCTGCTTCAAAAAAATAATTTATAATATAATATTGAAAACAAGATTTAAAATAACTGTAAAAACAGTGTAAAATGTGAGTATAACATCTTAGGTACAATAGTAAGAGCCTATTTTAAAAATATAAGATAATAAGTTTAGATCGGGGTATTCCTCCTCCGATCAGCTGGAGAGAGAGATATAATTGACAATTTTTGCATGATTTTATTTTATAGACCATCTTATTATATAGCTATATAAAAATACCAAGTTATTTTATTTTCCATTCACTAGAACAATAACTACAAGTGTTTTAGTAAAAGCGGATGCCATAACTTCACATAAGATGTCCAACATTAAAAAATGCGTTTTACTCGAAATGGGGGTTTTTCGAAAAGCTCAAACGGGGACAGCTATTGCTCAAAAAGTTTTTTTAAATAATTTACTGAAATTTTTTGTATATATTCTGTATAACAGTAGAAGAGTGTTTTAACCTTCAGATTTAGCAATCACTGTTTTATTACAAAATTTGCAGTTCTTTGTGTGAATATAAACACTGTTTTTTTTTTAAGCAATTTCATATAATAACTAAGATAAAGTGCTCTAGTTTTTGTAAAAATTAAAATATCTCTTATCCTGAAGATCATTTCAAGAAGAAATAGCAAAGAAATACATCAAAATTTGAGAATTTGTTCACATTTACTTTTTGTACAGAGCAGGCCCCATTTATGCAATTTTTTGTCAATTTTTACCCATTTTTTCGCATTTTAGTAGTAATAATTTATTTTTATCTTCTTTATTTTAGTCTTTTTTCTTAAAATGTACTAAATAAATCTAAAACCCTCAAAAAAATCTCCATATATCCGTTTTTTTTTTAAAAAAAAAAATGTCGCAAGTAGTCGGATACCTTAATACGGTTGAACATTTTTACTTATAAATTTCACAAATATACATGTGTATCGCTTGCAATACCTAAGTAAGTCATACTTGATATATTTTCTAGATGTAGATGAATGCGCTGGTGAGACACACATCTGCAAAACGAACACTACCTGCGTAAATATCCCTGGAGACTACTACTGCAAATGTCTTCCGGGCTTCAAGAAAAAGTACAATTATACGGAAAGGAAAGATAAGATGCCATGCAACAGTAAGATCATTTCTCTGATATTTTATTTAATGCTTTCCGTGTTTCGTAATACGATTTCCACATTACGAAAATAGTTGTTGATATACAGTAAGATAGATTCTTTAAGTTCACAATTTGATTATTTTTTGTTACAATTCCTGCAGTAATCGGCAATATACCAGACAAGCTAAAACAATTGGTACTAAAAACTTAAAGGTATATAAATGTGAGAATTTAGCTAACTCTTAATCTTTTTAATTGATTTTTCTCTTTATGATTCAGAACTTTCAAAATATCAACCTACTTGCAGAAGCTTAATTTATTAGCTCCCCTACATTTCCCGGTAAAAGCCGAGCATTTTAGTCACTTTTCAAAGTTGAATTAAGGGTTCGGCTTAAATACGGATCCGCTGATCTCGGGAAAAATGTAGGTTAAAGAAAAATTTTTTATTAATTTTTGTTAGTTATACACGTTGTTCTTTTAACTTGTTGCGTGTTTTATATATAGGAAACTTTCGCCTTTTAAGAAAAAAAGTCGCATAAATCCTTCAAAATCTGTGTATGACTCCGAGTTGTTCGTAAAGTTCACACTCATTCTGAGATGACTGAATGCGAAAGATAATCAAGCAGTGAATTTTTTTTCATGGCAAAAATATAGGTCGACGATCACGTGCCGTATGCTAATTTTTTTTTCTCGCCTTTTTCAAAAAAACTGCACAGAAAGCTTGAGCAGCACAGACAATATAGAGGGTGGCATAATTAAACTGCAAGTGTTCAAGGGGTGTTGGAGAGAAAACTACAGGAAATTTTCCCAGTGGTGAGGAGTGAGTGGGGTTTTTTAGGGCCCCAAGACCCAAATTTTGGGGGTATATGGAAAACATTTTTATAATAAAATTTAAAATGTTTATAAAATATTTAAAAATAATGACAATACAGTTCAAAAATTTAAAAATTTTTAATCACATAAAACCTTTTTTTTTGAGAAAATTTGGGGGGAGTTCCCCCCAAGTCAGACCATATATTAAAATAAAAAAAATTTGGGAAAAGGAGAATGGAACAATTTTGTTTAATAAAAAGTCGGGCAATACATTATAAAATTAGCTTTACTTGTCCTAACGGGTTGGTGTTAACTTGCGATAATGGAGGATCGTATAAAACTTTTTTTGACATTTTGGGATTTATCCAGAGGATCTGGCTCAAGTTTTTCCCCTCTCGTCATATCAAGCATGTCTTTTCATCAGTAGTATTTTCCCCTTGGGGTGCTGGCTTTCTGGGTTTATGTGGAGTCATTTTTATTTCTATTTCGGGTTTTTTGTTTTTTTGGGCTTTTCTATTTCTTGAATTTCGTTGGGATGTGTTATGTTTTTATTGGATGTAGTAGCTGTAGACTCTGATAGGGAAAAACGATGATTGAACATCAGTTGATAGAGGGGAAATTTTTAGAAGTTGAAAGAACGGGGGGTATTTCGTTGATAACGATGAAACAAGATTTAGGCTATTGCTAGGGAAGTAGTAGTATAGAAAGGGGTTTTAACAAAGACCCTTTGAGTTGTTGGTAGTATTGCAGATTGGAAGAATTAGATGTGCTTGGTGGATGAAGATGCTAGAAAAAAGTAGATATTGAAGCCGAGGTACTTGGATAGTATTTTCAGAGTGAGTGGTGGGGAGGTTTTATGGCGCAAGAGCCAATTTACTATACTGCGCCAAACATTTTTATAATAAAATTTAAAAAGTTTATAAAATATTTAAAAATAATGACAATACAGTTCTAAAAAAATTAAAATTTCTAATCACAAAAACTTTTTTAAGTAATTAAAAGAAAATTTTGGAGTTGTCCCACCCAAATCAGATCATATATTAAAATAAAAAAAATTGGGAAAAGGGAATGGAACAATTTTTTTTAATACAAAGTCGGCAATACATGTTATAAAAAATTAGCTTTTTCTTGTCCTGAATCGGGGGTGTTAACTTTCGTATATATGCTTGAGGATCGTATAAAACATTTTTGAAACTTGGGTTTTTTCCCGAGGATCTGGTCAAGTTTTTCCCCCATTATATACAAGCATGTCTTTTTCATCAGTAGTATATTCCCCGAGGTGCTGGCTTTTTGGGTTTATGTGGAGTATTTTTTTTTCTATTTCTGGTTTCTGTATTTTTTGGGCGTTTTTTCTTTTTTTGAATTTGTTTTACATTTTTTGGGGTTTTGATGTATTGAAGGTTACTATTGGATTGTAGGGGCAGATTCTGGTAAAGGAACTAATGGTTGAATTTCAGTTAAAAAATGCAGTAAATTTATTAGAGGGTTTCAAGAGGGAGGGGTTTGTTTTAAAAGGGGTATTTGAGTGGAAAATGGGTAAACTATTGATATGGGGGGAGTAGTATCTATTAAAAAAGGGAAAAGATGGTTAATTCAGATGACGATGAAACAGAAGATGTGGATGGTAAAAGGGTTTTCTTGAGTTTGGGATGATTTAAACGTAGGAATTTTGGAAACATTTTGGTTTGGAACAGGTATCAATGGTTTTAATAATTTAAGGCGGGCATACTATTTTTTTTTAATGGTTTCATCAGTTTGTGTTGTTATGGTTACAGTTGAGGGTTTGAGAGCCTTGCATAAGTCTGGGATAACTGTGGAACTATTAATTTTCGTGCTTCTAAATAAGGTATATTTTATTGGTTTTGATTACTTGAATTTCTTTTTCAGTTCTCCACTTGGGGCAGAGTTTCGAATCGGCGGAGTGAGCTTGCGAGCAGTTAATACATTTAAGCTCTAGAGTGCATCGTGGAAGCATGTCCAACAGACGCACATCTAGAGCAAGTAAGTTGACCACGGCAGGAAGTTTAGAGTGTCCGAACCTCTGGCACTTGAAACAGCGAAGAGGATTCGGAATGTACGGGCGAATTTTACAGTTAAGGTAGCCGGCTTTAATTGTATTGGAAGTTTGGGGCTATTGAAAGTTAAAATTATATGTTTGGTCGGAATTATTGATGCATCTTTTTTAATTGTTATTCTTCTGACCTGAATTACACCCTGTTCAGAAAATCCATCAAGGATTTCCGATTCAGGAGTGGTCAACAGGTCAGGTTCAGAAATGACACCACGACAAGAGTTAAGTGTCTTGTGTGGAACCACAGAAACAGGACAATTTAGAAAGGATTTTGCAAGAAGAAAAGACTTTGTTTGTAGAGCGGAATTCGTTTCAATTAGTAGATCCCCGGAACGCAGTCGTTTTACTGATTTCGGTTCACCACCTATTCCAATGAGGGCTTTGTGTATACCAAATGGCGATTTTTTTGACAATTCATTATTTGGTAAGGAAATTAGTAGAAATCTTGAATTCGTTGATATTTTATCTACGTTTTGAGTGGGTAATACGAGGCCTTTACCCGGGCACAGCAGCTTTGGATCCATAATAACGCGTATACCACTTCGTCCTGGCGTGCCTCCACCCACCACGGAGTCCAACAAGGGAGGCAGTGTGCCGGTCATCTGGCCAAAAACCAGGCACGGCGCTTACCCAGAGTACACCCAGAATATAGTGATACAGTCCAGGGTGAGGGATCCAACGGTAAACCCGCACCCCCTATCTGCAGCACTAACCCTACAGCAGTGTCTGTTCGGGGATACCGAAGAGAGGTACTACCAGCCGATTGACAGGAGCGGGCTCACTCCTGCCACCCGTCTACAGTGAAGCGTGGGCCAAAGGGAACGCAGAGGTATCCCTAGGCCACTAACCTCCTCCATACTGGAGAAGCGTGGGCAAAGGGAACGCAAAGGATCCCCAGAACACCATTTTCCCCCTTACGGGACGCCGCACACGGCAAACATGCGGGTCGGAAAACCAACGTTGTTAGTCGAAAACAAATAAAGTAACATAATCAAAGTAGTAAAATAAATATACGAAAAAGAAACTAAATTAACGCAATAGAAAATCTAAACCATAATATGTTAGTAGTAAAACGTATGTTTTTTCACTAGAAAAAACAAAATTTGAACTAGGTTCATTTTTTTTGTATAGGTCTGTGGTCTAGACGGGAAAAGAAAGAAAAGGAAATTTGAATGGCAAGAAGTAGGGCCGAAAATAGAGAAAGATCACTAGGGTACCCTGGGTTCGTGAAGCCCATGTTTACCAAAGACAGTAAAACCCCTAGGAAGAGAAAAGATCACTAGGGCACCTCGGGGAGCGGAAACCCGTACTCACCTAATAGGGCGAGCCCCTGAGGGGAGTATTTTCAGAAGATACGGGTTTGAGACATACTAAAGGTGGGCAGATTATGTTTGTAATATTTGGATCAGTTTGTGTACATGTGTGTGTAGTTTGCTGTAGGTTTTGTAACTTGAGCATATGTTTGGGATAGTTGAGGCACTATTAATTTGCGTGCTTCTGGGTAAGAAATATTTTTATTTGTTTTATTTCCTGTATCTGCTTTTCTATTTTCCATTTCGGCATAATTTTGAATCGGATGGATGAGGTTGTGAGCAGTTTATACATTTTGGCTCTAGAATGCAATCTGTGGAAGCATGTCCAGCAGACGCACATCTAGAGCAAGTCAGTGACCGCGGCAGGAAGTTTGAATGACCGAACCTCTGGCATTTGAAACAGCGCAAGGGTTCGGTATGTAGGAGATTTTACAATTCAAGTAACCGGCTTTTATATTTGTTGGTAGTATTGGGCTATTGAAAGTTAAAATTATGTGTTTAGTTGGAATATGTGTAGTCTTTTTAATAGTGATTCTTCTGACCTGAATAACACCCTGATTGAAAAACCCTCGAGGATTTCCGCTTCAGGGTGCTCAACAGGTCAGTTTCAGAAATGACACCACGGCAGGAATTAAGTTTTTTTTGTGGACTTATTGTAACTGGACTATTTAGGAAAGATTTGGGAAGCAAAAGGACTTGTTTGAAAGCAGAGTTTGTTTCAATAAGGACCCCGAACGCAATTTTTTAACGGATTTCGGCCCCACCACCTTTTCCCTTTTACGGTTTTTGAATTGGAAAGGCGATTTCAAAACATTTCATTTTTTGGGAAGAAAATCAATAAAAATCTGGTATTTTTGATATTTGATCAATGTTTAGGTTGGGTAATACGATTTCCGGGGAAAGCAGTATTGGATCCATAACAACGCGTATCCCACCATCCTGGGGGCCTCCACCCACCAGGGGGTCAAAAAAGGGGAGGCAGTGTGCGGCATGGCCAAAACCGGGGCACGGCGCTTACCTGGTACACCCAGAATATAGGATACAGCCCAGGGTAAAGTCCAAGGGGAAAACCCCGCACCCCTTATCGCAGCACAAACCCCTTTTACAGCAGTTTCTTCGGGGACACCGAAGAGGTAACCACCGATTACAGGAGCGGGCTCACCCCTGCCCCCCGTCTACGGGGAAGGTGTGGGCCAAAGGGAACGCAGAGGACCCCCGGCAAACCCCCTCCATTTTGGGAGAAGTGTAAAGGGAAAGGGGACCCCCCCAGAACACCTTTTTCCCCCTTACGGACGCCGCACGGCAAACAGGGGGTTGAAAACAAGGGTTTTAATAAAAATAAAAAAGCAACATAATCAAAAAATTTAAAAGAAATATACGAAAAGGAACTAAACTAACACAATCAAATGTAAACCATAATTTTTAGAATAAAAGAGTTTTTCGAAAAAAAAATTTTGAAAATAGTTCATTTTGTAACTTGGGTCGTGGTCTAGACGGGAAAAGAAAAAAAAGGGAAATTTGAATGGAAAGGGAGTAATTTGGGGTTTTATGGCGCAAGACCCAAATTTTGGCATACTCCCCAAAACATATGTTTAAACATTAAAAGGTTATAAAATTTTGTTAAAAATTTAAAATTTTAAAAAAAGTATAAAATTCATTTTCAATATATTTTTTTCAGTTGGTGGGGAAAATTTTACCAAGTATATAGTATTCAGAAAAGCTATTTTCTGTTTTGTGGGGGTTTAAAAAGAAAACTTCCCTTGTAATAAGTCTTCCCTTTTTTGTCACAAAATTTGGGATCGGTTCAATTTCATCCTCCACGTCGTATATTATCATTTCTTCCTCCCCCGTTGTGTATTCTTCAGAAGCTGGTTTCGCGGTTTAGGGGGTATTTTTATGTCTATATTGTTTTAAGTTTTTTTTTTTTCTTTTCTTACCCCGAATTTTTTTTTTTTTTTTTGAATTCAAATTTATTGTTGAAACCAGTAGGGGTTGGGTTTTGGGAGTTGGATGAGGAAGCGGACAGGGATGATGAAGCTTTAATAGGTGTGAACATATTGTTTGTGGTGGAAAAACTTTTGGGGGACAGGAACAGGTGGTTGAGATTCTGATGATGTAACAGGGAGGAGATGCGAATGGCAAAGGGTTTTGCTTGAGTTGTTGTAGATGATTTGGAACTGGGAATTTTAAGGTTGTTTTTGGAACAGATGGGTTGAGTGTTTTAAAAGGGGGAATACATTTTTTTTAATATTTTCATCGGGTTTTGGGGTTTTTGTGGTTACTGTTTTAGGGTTTAGCGGGGTGCGTATGTTTGAGATATTTTGGGACTATTAATTTTCGGGCTTCAGGATGAGATATTTTTTTTTGGTTTTGATTATTTGAATTTCTTTTTTAGTTTTCCATTTAGGACACAGTTTTTTAGTCGGAAGAATGAGATTGTGAACAATTTACGCATTTCTGCCCAGACAGCAGTCGTGGGGGAAAAATGACCAACAGATGCCCTCAGAGCACGTCATCCCCCGAAAAGTTTTAGAAAACCGAACCTCTGGATTTGAAACAGCGCAGAGGGGTTCGGTATTTGGGACGGATTTTCAATTAAGAACCGGCTTGGTTTTGGGGGAGTTTTGGGTTTTTAAAAGTTAAAAAAAATGTTTTGGGAATAAGGGAGTCTTTTTTTTGATTCTTTCCTGACCAGTTACACCCCGTGAAAATCCTCGGGTTTTTGATTAGAGTGCTCATCAAGTCAGGGTTTTGAAAATACACCCCTGCAAGAGTTAAGAGATTTATGCGGAGTTACAATTAAAAGGGGAGTTTAAAAAAAGTTTTTGAGGAGGAAAGATTTTTTTTGGGCCGGGAAATTTGTTTCAATAAGTAGATCCCAGAACGCAATCGTTTAACCGATTTCGGTTCACCACCTATTCCATAGGGGCTTTTTTAATGGCAAAGGCGATTTCAGAAAATCATTGTTATGTAAAGATAAAACTAAAATCGGCACCGGGTTTGCATGTTAATTTTGGGAAAATTTAAAGGGCCCTTTTCCCGGGGACGCACGGGATCCATAACAACGCGTATACCACTTCATCCTGGGGGCCCCACCCCCCACGGGGTCCAACAAGGGGGGGCAGCCGGGCCGGGCAAAACCAGGCACGGGGCTTTCCTGGGTAACCCAGAATAAAGGGGATACAGTCCCGGGGGGGATCCAACGGGGAAACCCACACCCCTTATCTGCAGCACAACCCTTTACAGTGCCCCTTTGGGGGCACCGAAAGGATACCAGCCGATTGACAGGGGCGGGCCCCGCCACCCCTCACAGTGAAGCGTGGGCCAAAGGAACGCAGAGGTATCCCCAGGCCACTCAACCTCCTCCCCTTATTGGAGAAGTGCGGGCAAAGCGATCCCCAGAACACCATTTTCCCCTACGGGACGCCGCACACGGCAAACATGCGGGTCGAGCCAACGTTGTTAATCAAAACAAATAAAGTAACATAATCAAAAGTATTTAAAGAAATATACGAAAAGGAACTAAACTAATCAATACAAATGTAAAACCATAATTTGTTAGTAGTAGAAATGTATGTTTTTCACTAGAAAACAAAATTTGAACAAGGCCTTTTGTATAGGTCTGTGGTCTAGACGGGAAAAGAAGAAAAGGGAGAAATTTGAATGGCAAGGAGAAGGGCCGAAAATAGAGAAAGATCACTAGGGTATCCTGGGTTCGTGAAGCCCATGTTTACCAAAGACAGTAAACCCCTTAGGAAGAGAAAAAGATCACTAGGGCACCTCGGGTGAGTGAGTGAGAGTTTGGGGTTTTATGGCGCAAGAGCCAATTTTGGCTATACTGCGCCACACGTTTGTTAAAAAGGGCACCTCGGGAGCGTGAAACCCGTACTCACCTAAAGAAGGTGAGCCCCCTGAGGGGCCAAAGCCGTCGAAATAATTGTATCGATAGCACTGCACAGAAAAAGATCGTACTCTGAAACGTATATATGCGTCATGAAAACTAATGCTCTGGCTGATCGAGACGTTTATACTTCGGGGCAATATAACATGTTAAAGTCGTATTGTAGCTTTAGATTCAAAAGTAGTATAGTATTATTGAATTCAATGTTATATTGTATGGAGGGGGCGCTGATGAAAAGATGATTGAATATTGGGTCGTATATTGAAAGTTTGAGAAGCACTGCCCCAATATAAGCAATCTGTGTGATCAGAACCGTGCGCACAAATTTAATCATTTGAGTATCCATTTAATCTCCCATCACCCTGAAATTTTTATAGGCTACGTACATTACTTGGTACAACAATTTCACATTTGAGGGGTGTAAACCACCGTTCTAACGCATTTTTTTTATGATATTTATGCACATATATTTTGATGCATTAAAATTGGCAATATTAAATTTGTGTATAGTTTCTGTGATAATAATTTTATAATTAGTAAAAAATATTACAAATATAGTTCATAATAATAATAAGATTAGTATTCATAATAATAAGAAAACCAAATGTATTAGGATTTCCTGCAAGTGGAAGTTTCCCAAAAATATTCTTCATACAGTTACATTTTTAAAATATAAGTGTGCTAAGATAAATAACTTTAAAAGAGCAAAACCGTATAACAGTCTATAGCAGCGATACTCAACCTGCGTCTCAATTGTACGTTTGTAACAACCCGGTCTCGGCCGGTACATTAACAAGTTCAATTATTTAAGAACAATGCATTAAAAGTTTAGAGAGAAATTCTATCAATCAACCAATGACATGTATGAGTTTTGCTATCGATGTCGTTCTGGTTCGAATTGCGAAAGAGAGAAAACCAAACATTGATCCAGAACTTGTTTGATTTATAGTGAGAATGTGCCATTTAAAAAATCCAACTCTTTACTTGTCACCATATACCACTAAACACAAATCTTCAATGGCTCTTTTTCTTGATGATCTCTCTTTCAAAACGTGATATAAATTGGTTTTCTTCAAAAAAAAAAAATATTTGCAACAGGAAACAAATATTTGAGGAAGGGGAGGGGCTTTGGGATCGTCGATGAAAGGAAAATTGAAATTATCCCATAACTGGGCAAAATTGCATAAAACCTATGTTTTGGAAGTTGAGTTTGAGACAGTTTAATATATATAGTTTTAAAAATAAAAATACAAAAATTATGAGTTTTAATATTTTGATCAATTTTTCACATTTTAAATATCCTTGGATCTAATAGCATTTACCCTCCCATTAATTCTCATGTTGCAGCTCACGAGAAATAATTGTTATATGTATGTAGCCCGATGGAATAAAAAAGTTGAGTACCCCTGATCTATAGTATGTGGAGAATGAAATGGGTAATGAAATTATCGTTACATAATTGCTTACAAAGGTAAGCTCCAATATACTTCTAAATTTTTAATTTATGTTGGAAATTGAAACTTTTAGAGTCGCTTCCAATAATAATAATAATACATATAAGGGAACACTCTCAGTAAATGTAATCTTAATTGCTGTTAACACCAAAAGTAACAACCATTATTTTAAGCTGAACTTGAGTGTTTTTTAATAACTGAGTCTTTCTCAAAAAGTTTTACTACTGTATCTGTGTTTTAATAAAGAAAATTAGCTTGAATATATATAAAGTAATTAAAACAGTCTTATTCTGTTTACTTTTAATTAGTCCTCAGACATATTTCCCTGAATCTGAATCAAAACGAAAAAGAAAACACTGTTTGTTCATAAGCGTACTATTTAACTCTATTCTAATATATTCCATATTATAAAAATAATATTTTAGTGACTTTTATGGTATAGAGGGTGAGTGAGTGAGTGAATTTGGGGTTTTATGGCGCAAGAGCCAATTTTGGCTATACTGTACAACATATGTTTACACATTAAAAGGTTTATAAAAATTTCCGTTAAAAATTTAAAAATCTAAAAAGTATAAAATTCATTTTCAATATATTTAGTGGTACCAGATTGGTGGGGGGAGAATTCCCCTGCCCTCAAGTTTGGATAGGGTGAAAAATTTCAGGGGAGTTGCCCACCAAGTCAGACCATATATTAAAATAAAACAATTGAAAAGGAGAATGGAACACCTTTTGTTTAATACAAAGTCGGGCAATACATGTTATAAAATTAGTTTACTTAACCTGAATCGGTGCTATTAACTTCTTATGTATATATGTTTTTATGATCGTTTAAAACATTTTGACATCTTGGATTTATCCAGAGTGATCTGGCTCAAGCTTTTCCCTCTACGTCATATATAAGCATGTCTTCTCTTCATCAGTAGTATATTCTCTAGGTGCTGGCTTTCTGAGTTTATGTGGAGTCATTTTTATTTCTATTTCTGGTTTTTGTATTTTGGGCGTTTTCTTCTATTTCTGAATTGCTGGCGTGTTACATATGTTCCTGTATTGGATGTAGCTGTAGATTCTGATATGGAAACTGATGATTGAACATCAGTTGATAGAGTGGCAAATTTATTAGAAGTTGTAAGAACTGGGGTATTTCAGTTGGTAACGATGAAGTGAAGCGTATTTAGGCTATTGCTAGGGAAGTAGTAGTAGTAGTAATGGGTATTTGTAACAAAGACTCGCTTTGAGTTGTTGTGTATTGCAGATGTAGCGAATTAGATGTGCTTGAGTGGATGAAGATGACGTAGAAACTGTGGAGATATTGAAGCCGAGGTGCTTGGTATAGTATTTGCAGAAGATACGGGTTTCAGACATATTAAAGGTGGGCAGATTATGTTTGTAATATTTGGATCAGTTTGTGTACATGTGTGTGAGGTTATTGCTGTAGGTTTGTGTAACTTGAGCATATGTTTGGGATAGTTGAGGTACTATTAATTTGCGTGTTTGGGTAAGAAATATTTTTATTTGTTTAATTTCCTTGAATTTGTTTTTCTAACTCATTTTGGGCATAATTTTGAATCTGATGAATGGACTTGAGCAATTGATGGGATTTGGGTTCTAGAGTACAATCCGTGGAAGGATGTCCGTTGCACATCTAGAGCATGTTAATTGACCGCGGCAGGAGGACCGAACCTCTGGCACCCTAAAACAGCGCAGAGGGTTTCGGTATATAGGGACGGATTTTACAATTCAGATATCCAGCTTTTATTGCGTTTGGTAGTTTTGGGCTATTAAATGTTAAAATTAAATGCTTTGTGGGAATAATTGTAGAGTCTTTTTTTATTTTGATTCTCCTGACTTGAGTAACACCCTGATCAGAGAAGCCTTCAAGTATTTCTAATTCAGGAGTGCCTATCAAGTCAGGTTCTTTCGAAATAACACCCTCGGCAAGAGTTTAGGAGATTTGTGCGGGAGTTACATTTAATGACGAGTTTAAAAAGGTTTTAGCGAGAAGAAAAAGATTTTGTTTGGACAGCGGAATTCGTTTCACAGTAGATCCCCGAGCGCTTAACCGATTTCGGTTCACCACCTATTCCGATTAGGGCTTTATGGATAGCAAATGGCGAATTTTGACATTTCATTGTTAGGTAAAGAAATAATTAAAAATCTGGTATGTTGTGAAACTGTATCAATGTTAAGGTTAGTAATACGTGAGGCCTCTTTACCCGCACAGCAGTTTGATCCATAATAACGCGTATACCACTTCGGGTCCTGGCGTGCCTCCACCCACCACGGAGTCCAACAAGGGAGGCAGTGTGCCGGTCAATTGGCCAAATACCAGGCACGGCGCTTACCTGGAGCACACACCCAGAATATAGTGATACAGTCCAGGGTGAGGGATCCAACGGGTAAACCCGGACACCCCTTATCTGCAGCACTAACCCTGTTAGCAGTGTCTCTTCGGGGACTGAAGAGTAGGTACCACCAGCCGATTGACAGTGTGGGCCCCTGCCAATCCGTCTACAGTGAAGCGTGGGCCAAAGGGGAACGCAGAGGTATCCCCTTAGGTTACTAACCCTCCTCCATACTGGAGAGAAGCGTGGGCAAAGGGAACGCAAAGGATCCCCAGAACACCATTTTCCTTACGGACGCCGCACACGGCAAACATGTGGGTCGGAAACCAACGTTGTTAATCAAAACAAATAAAGTAACATAATCAAAAGTATTTAAAGAAAATATACGAAAAGGAACTAAACTAACTCAATACAAAATGTAAACCATAATATGTTAGTAGTAAAACGTAAGTTTTTTCATGGGAAAAAACAAAATTTGAACATAGTTCATTTTGTTAGATTGGTCTGTGGTCTAGACGGGAAAAGAAGAAAAAGGAAATTTGAATGGCAAGAAGGAGGGCCGAAAATAGAGAAAGATCACTAGGGTACCCTGGGTTCGTGAAGCCCATGTTTACCAAAGACAGTAAACCCCTTTAGGAAGAGAGAAAAAGATCACTAGGCACCTCGGGAGCGTGAAACCCGTACTCACCTAAAGAAGGTGAGCCCCCTGAGGGGGGGGATGGTATAGAGGGAGTATTCATTTAAAGAATGAGTATAGCTTGATGCATCAGTTAGATTCGAATTTAAAGTTCGTTGTACTTTAAACTGTTATTATTCAAATTTTTATTTGAAATAACATAAATTAAGTGAAGTGGGATTTTGTTTTGGCAGGACTAATTAATACTGAGAAGGGGAATATTTCCTTCTACGTTTTGATTACAAATATCCCTCAGGGGCTCACCTTCTTTAGGTGAGTACGGGTTTCACGCTCCCCGAGGTGCCCTTAGTGATCTTTTTTTCCTCTCCTCTCCCCTTTTTCTTTGGACATTTTGTATGTTTTGGGGATAGTTTTCGTTTATGGTTTTTTTGTGATAAGATATCACTGTTCCCTTTAAATAACCACCAATTATAGTTTTCTTTTTAGTTTTATAAAACATTGTTTACAAAAAAATATAAAAATCCAAAAAAAAAAAAATCATAAGATACAAGCTTTAAAAAAAAAAAAAAATCATATTTTTTCATTAACATAATAACAGGTCGACGGCGTATCAATGCCGATCTGCTGCATAACTAACCTTTAGCTCTAGGGTGAGTGAGTGAGTGAATTTGGGGTTTTATGGCGCAAGAGCCAATTTTGGCTATACTGTTTCAAAACATATGTTTACACATTAAAAGGTTTATAAAATTTCCGTTAAAAATTTAAAATCTTAAAAAGTATAAAATTCATTTTCAATATATTTGTATTCAGATTGGTGGGGAGAATTCCACCGTTTGATAGATATTCGCCAGAAAAGTTTGCCGTGTCTCGTCGGAGTTAACAATAAATCACCCTGTTATAAAAGTTTTTCCATTTTTTACGTAATCGGGAAATTGATTCAATATCTTCTTCTTCGGACGTCGTAAACAATCATTTCTTCCTCATCTGTTGTATACTCTTCAGAAGCCGTTTTTCTCGGTCTATGGGAGTCATTTTATGTCTAAAACTGTTTTAATTAATTCTTTTCTTCTTTTTCTATCCCGAATTTTCTTTTTTTTTTTTTTTTATTTCTTTTAATGTAGGGCTAGAAGGGGGTTGAGGTTCAGAGACGGTAACTTCTGTGGTGGATGGCACGAGTTGAGCTTGCGTTGAAGAAGATGTGGAAATAGGAGTGGATATTGATATATTTGTCTTAGGGAGTGGTTCAAGTAATTTTAAAGGCGGACATTTTATTTTTGTTACATTTTCATCCGTTTGTGTACAATTATTTGAAGTAGAAGATTTGGTAGCTTGAGCGTAAGTTTGAGATAACTGTGGGGCTATTAATTTACGTGCTTCTGGGTAAGAAATATTTTTATTTGTTTTTATTTCCTGTATCTGCTTTTCTATTTTCCACTTCGGGCATAATTTCGAATCAGATGGATGGGACTGGGTACAATTAATAATTTCGGCTCCAGAGTACAATCCGTGGGAAAAATGCCCAACGGATGCAAATCTAGAGCATGTTAACTGACCGCGGCAAGAGGTTTGGGAGTGACCTGAACCTCTGGCACTAAAACAGCGCAGAGGGTTCGGTATGTATGGGCGTATTTTACAGTTGAGGTAGCCAGCTTTTATTGTTGTCGGTAAGTTTGGGTTATTGAAAGTTAAAATTAAATGCTTTGTGGGAATAAGTGTTGAGTCTTTTTTAATTGTGATTCTTCTGACCTGAATAACACCCTGATTGGAGAATCCCTCAAGGGTTTCCGTATCAGGAGTGGTCAACAGGTCAGGGTTTAGAAATAACACCACGACAGGAATTCAGGGTTTTATGCGGACTTATTGTTACTGGTTCATTAAGAAATGTTTTCCCGGGAAGAAATGACTTTGTTTGTAACGCGGACGTATTTCCCTATTAAAAATCCCCGGGATCGTGCTTTTACTGATTAGGTTCGCCACCTATTCCCAAATTTGTACTTTATGAATAGCAAAAGGCGATTTTTAAAATATCATTGTTTGGAAAGGGTAAAATTTAAAAAACGTGAATTTTTGGGTTTCATCGACGTTGGTTTTTTTGGGGAATAGGGACTTTACCCGGGACGGGATTGGATCCATCAAGCGTATACCACTTCATCCTGGCGTCCTCCACCCCCCCCCGGGGGGCTCCCCTTTCTTTAGGTGAGTACGGGTCACGCCCGGGGGCCCCCTATGATTTTTTTTCTTTCCAAAGGGGGTTTACTGTTTTTGGAAACATGGGTTCACGAACCCAGGGTACCCTAGTGATCTTTTCTATTTTGGGCCCCTCCTTTTTGCCATTCAAATTTCCCTTTTCTTCTTTCCCGTCTAGACTACAGACCAAATTAAAAAATGAACTATGTTCAAAATTTTTTTTTCAGAAAAACTCTTTTTTTTACTAACATATTATGGTTTTTTGTAGGTTAGTTTAGTTCCTTTTCGATATTTCTTTAAATTTTTTGATTATGTTTTTTTACTTTTTTTCGATTAACACCGTTTTTTTTTCAACCCGCATGTTTCCCGGGGCGGCGTCCGAAGGGGGAAAAATGGTGTTCTGGGGACCCTTTTGCGTTCCCTTTGCCCACGCCCAGTATGGGGGGGAGGTTATGGCCTGGGGATACCTTCTTTCCCCTTTTGGGCCCACGCTTTACTGGGAGGGGTGGCAGGAGGGCCCCCCTGCAATCGGTGGTAGTCCTCTTCGGTGTCCCCAAAGGGGCACTGGGGTTAGTCCGCAGATGGGGTGCCGGGTTTCCCCTTTGGGACCCCACCCGGGACGTATCACTATATTCTGGGGTCCCGGGGAAAAGCGCCGTTTTTTGGCCAGATGACCGGCCACCCTCCCTTTTGTTGGACCCGTGGTGGGTGGGGGCACCCAGGACGAATTTATACGCGTTATTATGGACCCAAAAGCTGCTGGCCGGGTAAAGGCCCGTATTACCCACCCCAACGTTGATAAACCCATCAAAAAATGCAAGATTTTTACTCATTTTTTACCAAATAACGATATTTAAATAAATTCCTTTTGCAATACATGCATTACTAGGAATAGGTGGTGAACCAAATCTATAAAACTTTAAAAAACCGGGGATCTACTTATTAAAAGATATCTGCTTTCAAACCAAGTCATTTTTCTCGCTAAAAGTTTCTTAACCGCCTGTAACTATAACTCCTCAAAAACCAAACACCTGCAGAGGTGTCTTTCAGAACCGACTTGTTGAATACGCCTGAGTGGATTTTTAAGGATTCTCTGATGGGGGTGTAACCCAAGTGAAGAATTCCCATAAAAAAGATTCAACAGTTCTTCCGACAAAACATTTTTCACCAAAAACCCCAAAAACCCATCTCAAAAAAAGCCGGATACCCAACTTAAAAGCCCATACATACCGAATCCTCGCTGTTTTGGCCGGGGTTTTCGGTCTTTTAAACTTCCTGCCGCGGAAAACGACTTGCTCTAGTGTGCATCTGTTGGACATGCTTCACAGATTGCAGTCTGACCTAAATGTATAACGTTTTCAACCCCCTACTGTGATTCAAAATTATGCCCAAAGGGGAAAAAGAAACAAATACGGAGATAAAACAAATAAAAAAATTTCTTTCCCCGGGAAACACAAATTAAAAGTCCCAAGATATCTCAAACAAGCCAAGCTACCAAATTTCTACCCTAAAAAATGCTACTCAAACAGATGAAAATATAACAAAAATAATATGTCCGCCATTAAAATTACTTGAACCACTCCCTAAAACAAAAAAAAATCAATATCCACTCCTATTCCCACATCATCGCAACCCAAACCCCAACTCGTGCCATCCACCACAGAAATTTCCGTCCTGAACCCCCCCTTCTAGCCCTACTTTAAAAAAAATTAAAAAAAAAAAAAAACGGGATAGAAAAAAAAGAAAAAATTAATTAAAACAGTTTTTGAATAAAAAAGATCCCAAAGACCGAGAAAAACGGTTCTGAAGAATACAACAGACGAGGAAGAAATGATTGTTTACGACGTCGAAGAAGATATTGAATCGAATCCCCATTACGTTAAAAATGGAAAAAATTATAAAAAAGGGGGATTTTTTTTCTCCGACGAACACAGAAAAAAACTTTTTTTGAATACCCTTAAACTTGGTGGGGGAAATTTTCCCCCCCTATCTGAAAAATATATTGAAAATGAATTTTTTTACTTTTAAGATTTTAAATTTTTAACAGAAATTTTATAAACCTTTTTAAAGTGTAAACCATGTTTGGGCAGTATAGCCAAAATTGGCTCTTGCGCCATAAAACCCCAAATTCACTCACTCACCACGCCTCCACCCACCACGGAGTCCAAAAAGGGGGAGGCAGGTGCCGGTCAACTGGCCAAAACCAGGCACGGCGCTTACCTGAGTACACCCAGAAGATAGTGATACAGTCCAGGGTGAGGATCCAACGGGAAAAACCTGACACCCCTTATCTGCAGCACTAACCCTACAGCAGTGTTCTTCGGGGACACCGAAGAGAGGTACTACCAGCCGATTGAAAGGAGCGGGCTCACCCTGCCACCCGTCTACAGTGAAGGTGGCCAAAGGGAACGCAGAGGTATCCCTGGGGTTACTCAACCTTCTCCATACGGGAGAAGCGTGGGCAAAGGGAACGCAAAGGATCCCCAGAACACCATTTTCCCCTTACGGGACGCCGCACACGGCAAACATGCGGGTTGAAAAAACAACGGTGTTAATCGAAAATAAATAAAGCAACATAATCAAAATTTTAAAGAAATATACGAAAAAGGAACTAAACTAACACAATACAAATGTAAACCATAATATGTTAGTAGTAAAACGTAAGTTTTTTCATCAGAAAAAACAAAATTTGAACATAGTTCATTTTGAAAGATTGGTCTGTGGTCTAGACGGGAAAAGAAGAAAAGGGAAATTTGAATGGCAAGGAGAAGGGCCGAAAATAGAGAAAGATCACTAGGGTATCCTGGGTTCGTGAAGCCCATGTTTACCAAAGACAGTAAACCCCTTAGGAAGAGGAAAAGATCACTAGGGCACCTCGGGAGCGTGAAACCCGTACTCACCTAAAGAAGGTGAGCCCCCTGAGGGGAGCGTGCCAAGTGTAACCGCCGGAGGATTCTTCAAAGCTAGACGACGGGGAAACCCCCATAACGTGCTGCCGGGCACGGTCCAAGGCCGAAGTCAAGGAGGATTTCTCGATATGAAGGAGTCCCCGCCGCCTAGCCATCCGCAACCAAGTTCCTCGTCCTCTGGGACCGCTTTAGGCAGAGCGTTCCTTAGAGCCGTCATCGGTGACGCACGCAACTTTTCCGCCGCATACCCTCCCCCGCAAGGATCCTTTCCACTGCCCAAATAGTATCCCTCGCGGGAGAGGCTATAAGGGTGGTACTGAGACCCCTAGAGCTAAAGGTTAGGTATGCAGCAGATCGGCATTGATACGCCGTCGACCTGTTATTATGTTAATGAAAAATATATAAATTTATATTTTTTTATTTTTAAAACGTATCTTATGATTTTTGATTTTTATATTTTTGTAAACAATGTTATAAAACTAAAAAGGAAAACTATAATTGGTGGTTATTTAAAGGGAACAGTGATATCTTATCACAAAAACCATAAACGAAAACTATCCCCAAAACATACAAATGTCCAAAGAAAAAAAAGGGGGAGAGAGGAGAGAGGAAAAAAAGATCACTAGGGCACCTCGGGAGCGTGAAACCCGTACTCACCTAAAGAAGGTGAGCCCCTGAGGGGCAACATCTATTTGAGTTGTTGGTTGTTCTCCGGATGATGTAAGCGTGTGGCAATACGTCTCCTCAAAGCATCCCACACATGTTCGATGGGATTTAAATCTGGGGAGCACGCTGGCCAATCCATTCGAGTGATATCTTCACTTTCCAGCAGCTCCTCAACAGTAAGAGTGCAATGTGGCTGTGCATTGCTATCCATCAATATGAAGTCTGGGCCAATGGCATCTCGGAAAAGACGTACATGGGGAAGAAGTACCTCCTCAAAAGAGCGATCCCCGGTTACAGACCCTCTGTCGAAAATGTGAAGCTCAGTTCGCCCGTTCAGCATAATGCCTCCCCAGACAAGAACTCCAGGACCACCGTAACGGTGTCTTTCCTTGATGTCACTGGGATAAAACCGGGTCCCGATCTCTCTCCAAATCAAAACGCGTTGAGAATGCTTCTGGTGCTGAACCGAATCTCATCCGTAAAGACACGACTCCATTGATCAGTTGTCCAGTTTTTGTCCTCTCTGGTCCACTGTAAACGGTGGCTTCGGTGGCCAACTTTCAACGGGAGGCAGCGTTCAGGACGGCGGGCGAACAGGCCCCTTTGTGAAGGCGTCTGGCTACAGTAAACCGCGACACTTGTCGACCCGTTGCTGTACAGAGTTTCTGAGCAATGGTGCTTGCTTGACTGCTGTCAACCTCTTTTCGCCTGCAGAATGATATATCGGTCATCCCCTGCAGTTGTCGTCCTCGGGCGGCCACCACCAACCTTTCTAACAGTTGTACCTGTGATTTGGAACGCTTTCCAAGCGCGCGAAACAACACTTTTGTTGATTCCGAACTCTGCAGCTACACTGGTGACTGTACGCCCCTCCTCCAGCTTTCCGATCATTCTTCCACGTGTGAAGTCGTCCAGGTGATTTCTTCTAGCCATATTTCACGAACTGACTCACTGGCACTTGCAGCGAATATGTTGAATTGCGTCTCCATCCTTCATTTCATTCTACTGTTGAGCAGCGCGAGCCGACATCACGCGTTTTGCGTACGCTAACATCGCTTCTGACGTTTTGTTCCTGATATTTGCATACGCATGACGTTTCTTCTTTCGTGTTCACTGTACTGATCTCCAGACCTCCTTTTCTGCAATTTCATGGCTATCTGCTAAATTTTTACATTGTTGCTTAAGTTTTGCACACCAGTGTACTTAATCTAATCCTTATGGTGATTTAAAATAATTCATAATAAACTCAAATAAATCCTAGACCCTCATGTTTTGTATAGGGTCTTATTTATTTATTACCGAATCCGTATCTGATAAGTAAGAGATTGAATTCTCTTATGTGTGTAATGATTTGTCATTTTGCCTTGTCTTGTTTCACAATGCATATATCAGGCCCCAGACCTGCTGGTAAAGTAAGGTAGATATCTTTAAAATATCTGTTCTTTATTATGCATCGGGCATAGTTAATCCAACATGGTGGCCATTTGGCACCCAACCTAATGCAACAAAAGGCAATATCGCAGCGAGGAGTCACAAAACAGTCTTTTCGCTTATGCTCTAACTACGTCAGTTGATGGCAGTTTATCTTTGGGCATCTGGACTGTGAATACAGTTCTCATTCCCAAATAATGAATGTGTTTGATGAGAGAGACGGCGTTTGGTGGAATTTCACAGTCTGCAGAGTGGCATACAGGCGATTGGTTGTTGCGAGGAGATCCGGGAGGTGTGGCTTAACGTGGTCTTCTTGACATGGTTACTAAAATTTTGACTTGGGTGAGGGCTGAGAGGCTGCTCTCTGTTTGGTCGATGGGGGGTGAGGATATTGATTCAGATTGGCTGCCTAAAAGGGAATAGAAATTACAAAAACGGAAAATAGGAGGAGCTTGTCCAGTAGGGGAAAGAAATTTAGGAAAGTTTAAAATAAGAGCTCACTCTCTCTTTATATAGTCCAATTCACCTCAATTCCTACGCGATGCATATATATATATCTTGCTCTATTTTTATTTATTATCGACTTAATTTGAAGTTAAACTTTCGAGACCTGACATATATATAATTTGTGTGTGTATGTATATTACTGTGCAGTTTTTAGCTGTGTAATTTGGCTCAATTTGTCTCCTTTGGACTTTCGTTAATCAAACGACTTAGTTCCTCAATTAATCCAGGGAGAGAGTGAGTATTTATTAGTGTCGCAGCAAGATGACGTGATGGTTACTGGCGATGATTCACAAAACTTCAATGACCTTGTAATTTTAAACCATGATCCAATGACGTGGACATCCCCTAGCTGTCAACATCACCCTCTCCGAACTGTCACATCTCGACAACGGGAGGACTCTTAGACTAGATATTGAAAACGTGCACTATAAATCTGAAACTCCTGACACGCCGGTTTCGAGTTCATGACCATAACCATTAGGCTTCCATGACTTTCTTAATTAATCCGGATTGATAAAATTCTGCTCTTTATTCTCACACTTGTAAATTTCTTTTTAACATTAAAAAATCGTTAAAATATTATATTGGTTTATAGTAAATAAGCGCTGTAGATGTATTCAAATAACTGCACAAATATTTAATTTCTGAAACATTTTTAAGTCCATTTCAAACATAAATTAACTTGTAATACAAATCTACTTCTATCAGCTCCCAGTTCCCCCTTTACAGAAATGTCTAAAGTAAATGTTTGGAAGGGGAGAATATTATTTTTCATCGTCAACACATGGTTTTATTAAATGATGTACGGAACAGAAATAATAGTACTTTATTATTAAGTAATCAATTTTAACCATCTAGCCACGGTTAACTTGTTTTATTAGAAATGATTACTATATATTCGGCTTATCGTACATAAAACAAACACAACTTACATTTTATTTTGATTTATTACAATAGCGCTTCGTCTTTCTACCCAATGTCATACCCAATGGTTTATTGAAGTTTTAGAATCGATTCTATATTAAAAAGAAAGGCATGTTTTCTTAAAAACTATTCATCTAAAGGATAGTCTTTATTTAACAAAAAATTGGCAAGTTTGGATAGAAAAGGACAAATATCTTCTAGAAACTTTCTTCCTCTACCTACTCAATTTATTTCATTTCTCTTCATTTTTCCTTTGTTTGGAATGAGTATGATTGATTTTTACGTTATCCGACGTGACCCAGTCCGTATAAGTTCTCTTTCACAAATCTTTTCTGGAAACTTTTCCACATACCTTACTTACTAAACTATTATTGAATATATTTTGATAATAAAACGAGTTTCAGTGCATTATTATTTTGCTTTAGGGTTTTCCCACCAAAATAAATTATGTGTACTTGAAATCTATATATTTTTATAAACTCTTTGCTATTTAATTTCTTACACGATATTCAAAATATTCTTTTAAAAAATTTTTTATTTGTTAAGTTTTAATCATATAATTTTAATAGTTATTATTGATTTTTTTTATCTTTATTATGAAATATTCGAACAGATTTATCAGAGAATTTAATCAAGTGAAATGAAATGATTTTTGCTTAAAAACTTATCGTTTATTATGCAAAGGAAATTATCAACTCAAACACATACATTAGTAAAACTGCATTTGAGGAATTTTTTAGTGCATTATCTAATAATAAGTTTACTTTATTTAGATGCTACTGCTATGATTAAGAAATATTCTATTTTATTTTTTATCTTTGGTTTTAAATATAGAGGTATTTTTCCCTTATATATTATTAGGACATATTGAAAAAAAATTCATTAATTGATATCAAATCCAATTTCACCATTGGCCAGATCATTAATCCTTTTGATGAATGCGTTAATCTTATTTTTTTCCCATTAGTTGTGCATAATTTGTTTGCTATTTTTATTATTGTTTGTATTTGACTTTTTTCATTAAAAGTACTGAATTTCAGGCTCTGATGTGTTCTTATTTGAGTTTGCATCAGTTATTTAACTGATTATATTTTTCAAAACCGATCAAATACTGACTAAACTGCACTAAATTTTTCAAAAAATAATTTATTATGGAAGTTGGTGGAATCTATTACATAAGTTCAGATGTTTATTCGTTGAATTTAATACAACAAAAAAAGGATATAAAATCTTAAGTTGCTTTATTGAGAAACCTAATACATCAATTATTTTAATGTAAAAGCAAAACAACCTCTGATTTTTCCCCTGTCAAACGAATATTTTCAAGTTCGTCAATCTGTAAAAAGTACTAGAGCAAATGGGGAAAATGGCTACTTATTTTGCAGCCTATTCGTTTTCGGTAGGCGTTCATGGTCGTAAAAAACATTCGAAAGTACTTTTTTTTTTATATTTCGTTTAATCTACCTCGATCGAAACTGCTTTTAAAATCTGGTGGAGTAGAACTCTTTTATCGAGACTTTAAAAGACTCTTAAATAAATGGACTTGGCGAACATTAAAATCTCTTCAAAAGACTTCTAGAAAGGATCTTTAATTGACAGGAACAGTCCGTATGGGACAGCAAAAATTAGTCTTTTATTTTCTAATTTTCTCTTTGAAAAAGGAATAACTCAGAAAAATCCTTTTAATGGAAAATTATAATCTTAGTCGTAGAATATTATTCTCTTCACCGAACTTATGTAACAGCGAATTGTAAAATGGAATCCTGCTAAAAATTGACTTTTCGAAATCTTTAGTTTTTTTTTAATTTTTGCTTAAACCTTTAATAAAGCGTAATAAACTGATTTTCAGTTACCTCAGATGGGATTTCTGAGAATATGTGAATGTATGTGTATTTGAAATTAGATTTCAGTATAATTATGGCTATAGTACTTCCGTTAAAGGTCATCCGTTTATTTTGAGCCATTTTGGGTGAGTGTGAGGGATATTGAGATTTAATGGCACAAGGGCCAATTTTGACCAAACCAGCTATTTTGGAAATTTAACAACGTATGTATATAAAATTTATATACATACGTTGTTAAATTTCCAAAATATTATAAATGAAGTATATATATGTATACATGCTTCAAAGTTGAATATATTTCTTTGGGATTAGATGAGTGTGACTGTAAAGTTTATTGGTCGATTTCGCTAAGCTGCACCAAACATTTGTTTTAAACATCAAAAAATAAGCCCGTTAGAAACATTAAAATTATGTTATAGTAATAAGGCATGTTTAAAAAGTATTTAATTAAAATCGGGTTAAATATTCCTGTGTATTAATACTACTCTATTAAAATACAAGGAAAGTTAATAAAATGGAACAAAAAGTATTTCAAAAATCATATAAACCATGACATTAATTCGAAACACGCTAGTTACGCAAGAGATTGAAAACATTCATTCTGAATTATTCTTTAAATTCCTGGTAGATGTCACGCAATGCATGAAACCAGACCTGACATAGTAGAGAATCAAGTCCTTGTCCTCTAACATAGTAAACAAATGAACTTTTCCTCTACTTACGGGCAGTGCTTCTCAAACTTTCAATACTTGCGACCCAATTTTCAATCATAACTTTCATCGCGTTCCCTCCATACAATAACAATGTATTGATTTCAAAATTAACGTACTAAATCTACAATATGACTTTAATAATAAACCGTACAAATTATTAAGATAAGTATTAAATTCTGTGTATAATTTTGTATATGACAAGCCCATGGGAGTCACTAGTAACTATTAATCTTGATCCTAACTTAGTAATAAATTAATTATCAAATGCATTATGCAGTACAAGTGCATTTACAAGTGTATTATATCAATGTGTAAAAGTGTATTTTACTTTCTAATTATGTCAGAATGTAATTTGTTTTGTTGCCTTTCAGTAAATTTGCAAATTTTTAAATCTTTTATATTTGACTTTTTGATATGATCGTGCCCCCTGGTAAGGTTATCACGTCCCCCAAATGGGGACGTGATAACCTTACCAGGATAACCTTACCAGGATAACCTTACCAGGATAACCTTACCAGGTCCCACAGTTTGAACAACGCTGACTCATGGGTGTCATTTTAATTTCGGGCAAATATATTGTGTGCTTTCTCTCTATATATATTTTTAATTATTTTTTATTCATATTTTAAGTTCCTTTTGGTTTGATTGATTGAATATTAACGTCGCACTGTTCAGCTGCACTAGGGCTTTTGGCGACGGACCACGTAATTTTGAACCATGGTCAAGTGACGTGGACGACACCTGAGCTGGCACCCCCTCTCCTAACTACCACACCAACGGGAGGACGTTTCAGCTCTCGACAGATTTAACGTGCATCGCTGCCCTACACGGCGGGTCTTTAGTGATACTGGACTCGAACTCGTGACAATTAAATTCCTTGGATCAGATGCAATAGAAGAGCCAAATCTGGCCATACTGCGCCAAACATTTGTTAAAATAGAAAAACGCATGATAAAATATCTAAAGAAATCGATAAGACAGTTTCAGTAAAAGTTAAATACCAAATCAAGTATAAAAGTCCTATTTTAACTATTTTAATGATAAAAGCAGACAAACTTTGGTGGGGGATTTCTTCCACGTAGTCGGACAAAATCTTAAAATAACAGATAGCGTTAAAACAGATGAGTGGCAAAAGCGAGTTTAAAGTAAAAGTTTAAGCAATCTATATTTTATTAATAAAAATTAGTTCCTATTGTTTCTGTAACATTTTGGAGATAACGTTTTATATTTATATATATACTTGTCACGACTATATTGCCAATACTCCTGCTCTACGTATTCATCCGCTTCGTATTCTATCATATCGTCCGAGGAATCATGTATGGGTAAACTTTTCCGCTGTTTATGTGGTGCCATTTTATTTCTCTTCAGATTTGTTGATTTTACATTTTTTTCCAGTACGCTTAGAATTTGGTTTTAAATCCCGACTTGTAGTATATGGGGTTGAATATCGGATTTGGAACAAATTATTTGCAAAATGTTTGTTTCATTCAATAAGGATAGAGGAGCTGAGAAACATGGACTATTGTATGTGATTGATGCAGATTAAACGATAGGAGTAAACATATTATGAGTAGATGAAGAAGCGGCAATATGCGTTTCAGACTAACATTGCAGCTGCTGTTGAAGATGTGGACATCAAAATGTTTCCTTGAGTTGATGTCGAAACTGCAAGGATAGAGGAAGAATTTTTTGGTACCGGCTGAAATCAGATGGCCAAATTTTAATTGAAAGCGTGGCAAATTTGTCAGACGTTAAAGGAAATAGGTGTGTTTCACTTGTTAAGGATGAAACCAAGGTTTGTAGATTATTTTCAGTGAAAGTAGCATAAGTAAAAATGAGAAATAGGTGTCCGAGATTCACATAATATAGAAGGCATGTGATATAGTATATGAGAATGAACATATTTGACATCTGATTGGCAGAAAATAATGGTTTGCAACATTGTAAGGGTGGACAAATTATGCTTGCTATATTTAAATCTGCTTGGGTAGTTGTAGATACAGCTGAAGGTTTAGTAGCTCTTGATCTCTTACTTCGTACTAATTATTACACTTTTTCAATTGGGAATCCATTTAATCCTTTTACCTAGGACAAAAAGTAAATTTCTCCTCGAAAAGCATACGTTTTAGTTTCATAGAAAACTCTTCCTTATACGTTTTTATACAATATTCTAGTGATTTTAATTTTTTCACTCGGATTTACTAGGAAGAGGATTATATTTATAACTTTAACATTAATAACATTGTCAATA
>BMAV01020630.1:90398-116396 GCA_019973955.1 Trichonephila inaurata madagascariensis | reverse complement strand
TAATTTTTACTTAAAACGTGTATATAATGTAAATTATTTAATGTCTGTGAACTGTCCTGTGTGCGTGAAAATAAAACTTCAAAATACCAAACAAGTGTCATCACTTATATGCTTAGGACGTTACAGCAGGAACCTTCTCAAAGTTAATTCACATACCCTGACTGCAAATTTGTACCTCAGTCTGGTGATTCAAACTGTTGCACTCTCATATATAAACATCATTCAAAGAACTTTTTCCAGCAACATTGCCCTCATGCCCTATTGCAACCCAACATGCTCTATAAAGTGTCAACTTGTTGACCTGCTAGATAGCTAGATCTTTCTTTAATCAAGCGCGAATGGAACATTGGACGGTAACGACAGCGTCATCTACAACAAGAATTAAACAACCTTTTTTGGACCGACCAAGAGTGACAGGTATGCAATTTCATCCCACAAACGGATATCCGATACTTGTATGACTCATTTTTCACATGCTTGCATTTCAAATTGGGTGGTTCCCCCGGTTTTTAATGTCACACTTGAAATGGATCTTCTCGCGCCTACATTTACCTGTGATCTTAAAAGTTTAATTAATTAAATATGTTACCTAGAAAAATGCATTGTAAAAGTTTCATTAGTCTACAATAACTTTTTATTGATGTTGGGATTTTTCCTCTTATCAGTATAAAACGCATCCGAAAGTAACTAAGGACAGCTGTGAACTAAAAATGAACTTGTTTGATTTGAATACTATTCGTTTGTTCGAAATAAAATGTGTGCCAAAAAATGCATGTAAAAATTTTGTAGAGATTGCAACAATATAGATATACGAAAGAAAGATGGTTCATGCTACACGAGACTCAAATGCGTGGAAATCATCGGGGTTGAAATATCGTCTCAAGATCCTTTAGTTGCGCGTTGAATTTATAACAAAAATTCATCATGCTTGGAGTCCCCTGGGGGCAGCCAGACGCTTAATCCTCCTCTCAATTTGCCAGTGAATTTCGACAGTAGATCTCAACGCTTAATGTTATTTCCGAAAAAGTTATACAAATCTTGTAATGTTACGAAAAAAACCTGTATTTCCATACAAGGACTAACTGCATCATTTATCACCAAATTTAAAGTATGAGTGGCGCAATGTGAGTACTCCACATTATGCAGAATATTCTTAATCTGTTTTTAACACCATTATGCATACCTCTCATCGCACAGGCTGCATCGTTTCCCAGCGACGAAATAAATATCGTTTGTCGTTCAAACTAATTGAAAGGTGGCTATAGTATGCCTAAGCTATAATGAACAAGAGAATAAAAAATAACATTTCTCAAGTATGAAGGAGAGATATTTCAAAACCTTTTTTTTGTTGTTGTGTTGATGTTTTTGGTAAAATAGAAATAAAACACTTTATGTGTGTGTGTATTTATGTGTACAAGAATGGAATCCTTGTTATATTCAATTCATTTAAAATCATATATTTTGATTATATCCAATATTATCTATACAAACTATTTATATACCTCAGTAAGACAATAGTAAGTATGGTAAAAACACTGGCATAGCTAGTCCTAAGTGGACTCTGTATAAAAATTCCTTGGGGGTCCTTTTTTTAAAAATAAATAAAAATGGTTGTATTATAATAAAACTTATTTGAAAGTATCTAAATGTTACTCAAGCTTGGACCTCTTTAGCTTAGTATTATTGACATGGCTGATATGGTGGTAGCTAAACCCCTGGGTAAGAGCTGAGTCATTGAACTTGAAGTTTTTTTTCAAGTAACAGCTTATAGAATAATGAAAAAATTAGAAATACACTCATGGAAAAAAAAATTAGCGCACCAAGAAGGAGTATAGTCATAATGAAATGAAATTTTGCATACCTAATGACTACTTTTATGTAAGTAAATGAGATTAGAAAATCAAAAAAAAAAGAATCATTTATTTCAGAGAAAAAGGCAAAAGAACGGAGGATTTAATACCCTATTGAACCCACTCTAACCCGAATGCACGATGCGATACGATCGGGCATTGATGCATACAAGTTCTGTATGATGTCTTGAGACATTTCGTTCCATATTTGCTGTAACCTTGCCTCTAGTTCGTTCAAACTCGTGGGATGCCCAACTCGCCGTCCCAAATGATCCCAGATATGCTCAATTGGAGACAAATCTGGGGATCGGGCAGGCCAAGGAAGGGTAGTAACTGTGCAGAGACAGTCTTGCGACACCTTTGCCGTGTGAGGGCGAGCATTGTCTTGTTGAAAAATGGCTCCTAGGAGTCGTTGCATGAGTGACAGTACATGTGGTTGCAGGATGTCATGGACATACCGCTGGGCTGTCATGATGCCACGGAGCAATACTAGGGGTGACCGTTTATTCTAGGCAATAACACCCCGTACCATCACACCAGCTGTGGGAGAGGTGTGTTGCTGTAAAGCAAAGGCAGAATTAAGGCGTTTATACCACGGAGTCTCCACACACGAACACGATTGTCATCACTGCTGAGATTGAATCTGGATTCATCACTAAAGACGAACTGTTTCCATTCCACTGCAGTCCAGTTTCCTCGTGCGCGGCACCACTCCAAACGGAAGCGTAGATGTGTGGACCTCAAGGGCAGCACATGTAATGGGTGCAGCGATCCCAAATGTCCTTCAGCCAGGCACCTTCGTATGGTTCGAGAAGACACAGGGGTCCTTAGTGAAGGTGCTACCTGTGCCTGCATGGCGGTCGATGAAGCAGTTGGCTGTACGTGTGCATTTCTTACGATGTGGTGGTCTTCTTGACGACTGGTCTGTCGAAGGTGTCCTGAGCCTGGTCTTCATGTAAATGGCATCTCTCGCATCCACTGGTCCCAACATCTCCTCAGAACACAATCAGAGCGGTCTAACTGACAAGTTACTCGCCTAGCTGACCACCCAGCTTCCATCATGCCGATGATTCTCCCCCTCTCAAACTGCGACAGCTGCTCATATTATCTTCGAAAACGGCGTAATGGCATGTCTACCTCAGCTCTTCCTTTGTAAACGATTCAGCACACTCAAACAAGCTTTGGTTACCTGTTTTACACTCCACGGAGAACGACGTTAAAACCCTCTTACGGCTATACGTAACGCGCAATCACGCTGCATTTCTAATCATTTACATATCTCCCCGACATGTACCTTCATGCCAAGTTTCGTTACGATCCCGCAATTATTTCTTGGTGCGCTAATTTTTTTGTCTATGAGTGTAGTAGGAACTTTTCAATAAGTTAAGTTGGCACAAAACTATACAAACAACAGAAAGAATTTAGGGGAATTCTCTACTTCTCGAAATTGCTTTCAACTGAGTTGCCATGATTATAGTTGTGTTGCAACTTGTTATATTTATATTTTAAAGGTGGGAGAAAGTATCGTAAGTTCGGCGTACTTGGTGGTTATTGTCTGAGAGCTCCTGGGGCTGCGGTAGCCCAGTGATAAAGGTATCGGATCATGGCAGGCATGTCATGAGTTCGAGCCCAGTACCACTGAAGACCCGCCGTGTAGGGCAGCGATGCACGTTAAATCTGTAGAGAGCTGAAGCGTCCTCCCGTTGGTGTGGTGTGGTAGTTAGGAGAGGGGGTGCCAGCTCAGGTGTCGTTCAGGTCACTTGACCATGGTTTAAAATTACGTGGTCCGTCGCCAAAAGCCCTCGTGTAGCTGAACAGTGCGACGTGAATATTCACTCACTGAGAGCCCCTGTGCACGGCACGACCTAGCGCTCTATTAGCTACGCCAGTGTAGGGGAGACAGGGCCAAGATGACTATGTTAACAGTTTTTGTTGTTTATTAATTTATTTTTGAGGACAAAAAAATTATTTTTACATGAAGTGTTAGAGTAATCCTTTGTAGTATTAAATACATTTTCATTTAATTTTTCAAATAAAAAAAAAACAAGATTTTTTTTATTTTTTCAGATTCTTAAAAAATTGTCATCTTGAGCCAGTAGTGGGGCAAGATGACAACTCTGAGAAAGGGTGAACAGATTTTATCATTTGAATATGTTATATGGTTTAGAGCAAATGATAACTGTGTTTTTACATCTTACAAAGTAACAGACTAACCATAATGCATTTTAACGTAATGTTGAAGTGTTTAGTTGTGCAGCTAACAATAGTCACAAGTAAAAATGCCATTTTCATAATTGGAACATTCCTCATGCCACTACTCTTGGCATTTACAGCACTGGATCCATTTTTTTGTTGGAGGGTCGCAATATTCTTCTTCACAAGCAGGCCATCTTGTAACACCATCCTTTGAAGTTGATGCAACTGGACTGTTTGGCCTGGATTTTAGACAGGCCTACAGGAACTTAGTTTGAGTTTTTTTACTCCCTATTTAGCTTCATGGGCTTCTCTTCTCTTTTTCTTAAAGTTTCCTGTCCTTTCTTCTGCTTTTTATTTTGTTCTAACATTTATTTGATGGGTGTGCTTGTAAGAATGCTTGAGCTCACTTTTTTGCTTTTTTTTCACATTGTGTTGCTTTAGGCAATGGTATGAAATAAAAAAACACTAATGGGCCTCTTTAGTGCATCGTAATCAGCATTTGCCATAAGTTCTGGTTCTTCTGGAGGATTTATATATTGGTTTTCTACAACCAGGGTCCGAGGATTACAACTGTTATTCTTCGTTTCATCGCCAAAAACATCATGGTCAGTAGCTTTTGAAGCAGCAAAGTCATGTTAACTAAACACAAGAGGATTATGAGTCTGAATCCCCCATTTCTTGAACCCTGTAACGGTATTTCCAACTGTAGCTGCTCTGAAGTAAGCGGTGCTCAAACATTCACCAATATTTTTGTCTACGATAGTTTGTCCTGAATGAGTGACCATAAATTTGTTAGCGGATGGCAAAAAAATGTCTTCCTCTGGTCACCCCCTTCCGAACAACACATTCCCCGATCCGATGCACCCCTTAGCCAAAGAAGAGATAGAAACGTAAGGTCGAGCGGACAAAAACACAGACAAACGTTACAGGATTTAATCGAATAGACAACATAGTTAATTTAATAAATTCCGAAACACAGGGCAAGATGACGAGCTCGTAATCTTGCCCCGGACTGCCTGTTTAAAAATATTCCTTTCCATTTTCATGAAGGAAGTCAATTAATAGACATTTATTCAGAAGCTTCTAAACCAAAATTTAAACAACCCCCATTAAAACTCCCCTCCGAAATTAAAGCTGAAATTCGCCACAGAAATCGTGTTCGGAAATTTTGGCAACATACAAGAGATCCTGCAGTGTGTGAAATCTGAATTCCGAACACTCAGTCGTGAGGTTACGAAAGACATTAGACACTTTTCCCAATCTCGTTGGGAATCTCACATTGCTGCACTTACGCCGGAGACAGGCACTCTTTGGAGGAAAACCTCCCTATTCAAAAAACCGCCTCAAAACATCCCCCCCCCTAAAGGGCGCACTTGGCAGTGTAGCAAATCACCCTCTGGAGAAGGCGGAAGTGATTGCCGACAGCCTTCAAAAGCAGTTCGAACCCAACACTGAAGCTGAAAACGAACGCTTTACAGCTCATACACAAAGGAAAATTAAAAGATTCCTCAACGCTCCTACCTGTCTAGACCTGGAAAAAACAACGCCAGGGGAAGTACAGGAATATATTAAAAAGCTTTAGATCAATAAATCTCCTGGATTGGATTTAATTACAAATCGCATCCTTAAAAATCTCCCCCTCAAATTCGTTCTTTTTATTGTTATGCTGTTCAATCTATTAATGGAGAACTGTCATTTCCCTAAGAATTGGAAGACTGCCGTGGTGGTCCCCATTCTAAAACACAATTCTGATGATACTCAACCTCAAAATTACCGTCCAATCTCGCTACTCAGTAGCTTGAGCAAAGCGTACGAATTTGTTCTTTTGAATCGCCTTAATCAGCACTGCATAGCCAGGAATATTATTATTCCTGAACAGCATGGCTTTGTTACACAATGCTCCACAGTAACTCAGTTACTAAGAGTTACTGAGCCGATTCATCACGGCTTTCATAATAACGAGGCCACGGGTATGCTTTTTGTGGACATAGCCAAAGCCTTTGACAAAATTTGGCATGATGGCTTGCTATCCAAGATAATGCGACTTGGGTTTTTGGAACAACTCATCAAAATTATACACTCCTACATAAATCCCCGTGAATTTAGGGTAAGAGTTGAAAACAGTCTCTCCACCCCGCGTCCAATTCTCAGTGGGGTACCACAAGGATCTTTATTAGGGCCCAAGCTCTTTAATCTATACATCAACGACATTCCCAAGGCTGCCGAAGTCCACTTAGCGATGTACGCGGACGACACTGCCATTTTTACCCAAAACATTTATATTTGCAATATCATTGAGCAGCTTCAAAATTATGTCATTCGACTCGAAACCTGGCTTAACGACTGGAAAATAAAGGTTAATGCATCTAAAAGCGCATGCCTCCTCTTTACGAGACAGCGGTGCATCGGAAACCTCCCGCATGTCAACATTTTCAATCAGCCTATCCCCTGGGTTACTGAATATAAGTACCTAGATTTAATACTTGATACTAAATTAAACTTTGCTAAACACATCCGTTCCGCCTACCAAAAGGCGGCTGGAATGAGAAACACTCTAAATCGCTTGATTTCTCCCAAGAGCACACACACACACAAGCTCGCATTAAGACACAAGGTTTTATTATACAAAGCCATTCTTCGCCCCATCATGTTGTACGCTTCTCCCATCTGGGCAGGGGCGGCAGTTACTCACCTGAAAAGATTGCACACTTTTCAAAACATTCAACTGCGTAGAGCAGCAAACGCACCTTGGTTTGTCAGGAACGAAGTCTTGCATAAAGATCTTAATGTTCCGCCGCTTCTTGATTTCATCAAAAAACAATCAGAAAATTTCTTCAACCGGTTACCACAGATTTCAAATGAATCTATCAGGAAAATCCCGGCTTACAACAATTCTATTCCTAGCTCTTCTAAGAGACCTAGGGCAGTTCTTAATCACTCGTATCAACACTTCCCAGCTCTGAAAAGGATGAGAATGTCTTGATACGAATTAAAAAGATATGAGCTTTATTGTTTTATACTAGTTGTCTTCTTTTGCAAGCCTTCACTCACTCTAATTATTCCCCTCCCCCGCGCCATGCAAGTTTTTGATCGCGTTTAGTGTGGCAACTTCACCCCTCATGATCTTATTTCAAACTCCTCTACCTTTTCTTACTTTTTCTTCCAAGTGGTTGTTTAAAACTTCCTTTCAATAACCGCACGCAGTTATCTTAGAGGTAATGTGTAACGGACTTAAAAATATTTTTCTCTTAATCCTTGTTATTAAAAAAATATATCCCTTCTCTCCTCGTTCCGTCAAGATTCGGCAGACGGTTGAAAGACGGGTTTTGCTGTCATGGAGATGTGACGTCATTTTCTCATCGTTTTCCTATGAAAGCGAAACAGAAACTAAATCAACTGGGAGAGTGGTTTCCACCCACCCCTCCACCAGCGTTATTGCGCTGCATTTAATGTGGACTGCTTTTTATTTTTATATGTAACTTCAACAAATTGTTCTCTGTTCAATTTACTATAATGAGTGGATAATAGAGCTATCTCTAAGGTTCCACGTAAATGTATAACCGTTACCGTTAGACATTTATTCGTGATAATATGTAGTATTTAAACTAAGTTACTCATAAATATTAAAGATAAACTAGCTGCATGGCCCGGCGTTGCACGAGCTTTCTCTACTTTTGTAAATTTTCCCTTTTCTTCACAAAATTACCACTTCTACACTTCTAATACTCTTTTTCAAAATGACCCCCCCCCCCCCAGCCCCTCCACTTAGCCCAGCGTTGCTCGGGAAACAAAAAACTTTAAAAAAAATAATGTATTTCTCGCAAAAAGAGGGGAAAAAAGAGGAGCACATTTTTTTTTTTTTAAAAAAAACCATAATTTTTAAGATATTTTATCAATCTTTGTATAGATTACGGATAATATCGTTCTACACACGGAAAAAAGTTTTTTTTTTCGGGCTTCATTTTTAAGTTAATGCCTTCAAACTTAAGCAAACAAAGGTAATTTTTAAACAAAAACAATTTTTAAATATTTCTAGCAAAAAGGGAAAAAAACGAAAAACACATTTTTTTTTAAAAAAAATCCCGTAATTTTTAAATAATTTTTTCAATCTTTGTACAGATTACGGATAATATCGTTCTACACACGGAAAAAAAGTTTCGTGAGACTATTTTTATAAATAAAGAAGTTATTAAGTATTTAAATTTTGAGTATTTTTTAAAAAATCGTAAAAAAAAAGTTTTTGATATTCAATTCAATATTTATAGGCGCACCTTCTTTTCAAGTGTAATCTTTCTCAAAAACGTAACGGGCTGAAAGTTAATGCCTCAAACTTAACGCATCGATTGCGAACAACGGTAATTTTTAAACAAAAACAATGCTAAAACATTTCTCGTAAAGAGATCCAGATTCGAACCTGGAAACTACTGTTAGGAAAGTAGTGCGGTAAACAAATAAGCTACGCGCCTTTCGGGGAAAAGCCGTGAAAAGACATTTAAAATAAAAAGATAAACAGATGTTAAACTTCATTTTTAAGTTAATGCCTTCATATATCGATTGCACACAACGATAATTTTTAAAGAAAAAACTTAAAAAAAAGTAATGCTTACATATTTCTCGCAAAAGGGAAAAAAAATGAAAAACATTTTTTTTAAAAAAAACCGTAATTTTTAAGATATTTTATCAATCTTTGTACAGATACAGTACTTTGTACAGAAAAGTTTCGTGAGATTATTTTTTTAAATAAAGAAGTTATTAAGTATTTTAATAAAATTTTGAGTATTTTTTGAAAAATCGTAAAAAAAAAAAAATAAAATATAAAAAACAGTTTTTGACATTAAATTTTTTAAATGACTGATTCTAAAAGAGAAAAGCATGAACTTTTTAGTGTAAAATGTTTTTTTCATTAACGCGAAAGAAAGTGCAAGCGGAACGATTTAGAAATCGTATTCATAAAAACGTATCGATTTCGACTCATTTTAAAAAAATCGTAAATACAAAATATAATTATTTTGTAAAATTAATTATATTATCGTGGCGAAGTAAATGATCTTTCCGAATCTGTAATTATTTTTTGTGTGAGTCATGAAAAAAAATTAGATCTCGTTTTAAAAATGTCTGAAAAAAAAAAAGAAGTTCCGAATTTTCCCCTGATGGTGAGAAATGGTACTAATTATACGTTTTAAGGTTTTTAATTAATATCTTTTTAACTAATTGGAATATCGGAATATAAATGGTCAAAACGGATTCCTCGGATCATTCCCAAAATGTTGGTACTTCCGGCGAGTTTCTGCGTCGTGTGGTTCGTGAGAAAATTGGGCATCATGCATAGATACGTTTGTTTACCTTCGAATTTTAATAGTGTAGATGATATATCTGCCTGTATCTGTAGCAGAGCTTATTTACTTATACATAAAAGTTATATTGGGGCAGCGGTAAGCAGTCAAAGCTTCACAACTAACACAAAAATGGCGATTTCAGCTTCTCTATACTATTGTTTAACGAACGGCCAAAAGGAGAGACAGGCCAATAGGTGTTCGGTTGATCCTGCTACCTAGCGGAAAAATTAAGATATTCATTATCTTGCCCCAGTCTCCCCTATATCTCGTTCTTTTCTGTACTACTATAAGTAGCTAAGTAACATTTTGCATTTCATCGACTGTTTTATTTTCGATTTTTAGATGATTCTGAGGGCTTTTAAAGACCAATGTCGAAACTAATTTCAGACTAATGGCTTTTGAAACAAATTATACATTGCTCACTTCACTTACAATGCTTTGTTTCATGCTCTTCTTTAAAACAAATATAGCAAATCCTTTTGTTCCTTATAGTTTCTTGCTTTTGAATCAAAAATGCATTTTTAGAGCAAAAAAAAAAAATCTACTTCTATTTTGTTTTCTACAAAAAATATACTTATTCTTCCTTAAATTTTATCTTCACTATTTTTCACTCGAAAACAAACAATTTATTGTAGGGACTTAATTTTAATTCTCATATATCCTGTCCTTTCGGAAATTAAAACAAACAAAATTAAAATGATTCCACAGAATTTAATCCGCTTGACTGACTTGAGAAAATTATACAGTAAATCCATTGAATTAATTTTTTAAAAGAAGAGACTGCCAAGAGAACAGCTTTCTTTTCCCAAAGAGCTTTTGATGCGTCCATATCTGAATGTACTTTTTAAAAGAGACTTCTATTCATTGTCATTTGCCAAACTTCATTGGTTCTTTGAGACAAAAAGGACGTCGCGCGACTGAGATCAACTACTCCACTGTACCTCGTAAGCCATAAGGAGAATCTAACAATCAACCTGTCACTTTGACGTCTTGGGTATGTGTTCCTCGCAACAGGTCGACATACTTTCCGTTCAAGTACTTCGCAGTCAACATGTGCGAAGAAAAGAAAGAATGGATGATCGTCCAACAGGAGAGTGTCCCTTCTATAAATCGTCGTGACGAAAAAACCATCTAGGTGTCAGAGAAGGAAGAGGTGTGGTAACAAATCCGTTTCCAGAATCAGTTCTAGATCTATTTTGCTCCGGGCTTGAAAGAATACGCGGCCCCCTTGATGAATGTAATGACTCATCTGGCCATTCTGTTCTCACCCTGGTGCTTCAAAATTGACAAGTATTGTCGTAAAGTTTTTGTCAAATCATTCTGTTACTAATAGCTGATACTTTATAAGAATACGAGCTGATTGCTTAATTTGTATGTATTAAATAACATTATTCTAAGGGTTCTTTCGAAACGTTTTTTTTTTACGGTGCAATTATAATTAATTTAAAGATTTAGAATTTCGTTGTTAGTAAGGCCTTTGAATTTTATTCACATCATAGAACATCTATCATTTTTGTTGTCAGTTTAATTTTATTCTCAGTTATTTAATTTCTTTGAAAAATAAATACTGCAATGCAATTGCACTAAATGCTTCTATACTTTTCTTTCATGTATACCAAGTATGGAATATAAACAGAATTAAAAAAAAAAAATGTGTGTGTCTCTATATATTTCAATTATTTTTAGTGAATAATATAGAAAGGTAAAATAAATTCTTTCCTTTTATTGTTACAACAAAATATTAGTTTTACTCCTTCCATAATATATATACATACCTCTACTGAGAAATAATAAAGGATTCTAAAGAAAAACCGTATTGAGGCATTATTAAAATGTCCGTTCGTATTTTTATTTTGATTATCCAGAAAATTTAACATTTTAAATATAAAAATAAATTATTTATTTTGTTTTTTTAATTAAAATGTTATCAATCCACCATCTGTAAAATATATAAAATTAAAGAAATGCGTAGAATACATTTCTCATATTGCTGATTTAAGAAATGATTCTGAAATTCCTGTTAAAAAAATTCAGTATTAAGAGGCCCTTAGACAGAAATCGAAACTCGAAAACGATGAAAGCGCCCTCTTGCCCTCTTTTGGGAGGGGGGATTGGGCATGTCCAAAGGGACGGCGAAGTACTCATGTCGTACTGATCGAAGGTAACTAGTTCCTTCATAAAAGAAGAATTATATGCCTTTTTTTAATTTTCGTTATTTTCTCGATTTTGAAATAAACATTTTTTTTTCATGCAACTATTCTTCCAAATTTTCGTTTACTTTATTCAACTTTCTGATGATTATGTTCTGACAGCTGTCATGATGAAAGAAAATGACATCACATTTAGAATCTTCCCCTTTTTCACGTTTAGGGATAGCTTCTGCTCGTTCCCAACCGTTTGAAACACTAAAACCCCTCTCCCTCCCCCCTTCTACTTTTGTTCAAAACTAAAGATAAGGAGAGCGTCTGCATTCTTTTCGATTGGTGGGGTTCCAGTTTGACTTCTACAGTCTGTGACACCGTTTATACGACCCCTCTTTTATTGCTCTCTTCCCCCATCGTTCAAGTTTGTAAAGGACTAGACTCAAGATTCCAAGTTCCAAAAAGGTCATGAATACAAAGCTGTACTCTAAAGTGTCATTCTCGCCGTCCGATCTTGACTTAGAACAGGTATAGTCAACCTAATGACATTGCAGGCCACTCTGGAAAACATTACAATCTTGCGCGGACAGCATATAAAGAGTATATATCTTTATAATAGATTTAGACCTATTACAAACATTTATTGGAGTGAAAATTAAAAAAAAACGGAATGAATTATTATTGATTTTATTATTTTTCATCTATACAAGCATAGATAATTTAATAATAATGCAATGAATCAATTATCTTTTTTTCACACAAACTGTCGAAGTCTAGGTCTATTGAGATTAAATGCAATCACATTACGTATTCTGAGTTTTGTTTTTGTATCCACTCACATTGAAAAAAAAATATATTTCACTTGAACATAATTTTCTGAATGGCATTAAAATGTTTATAGCTGTGTGAGATGTACTATGTATTTTGCGTGAGAGAGTTTGTAATATAAAATTTAGGAGTTGTTCTTGTTTAAATTTAGATTTTAGCATCGAATGTGTTGATACGCTGATAAGTTCTTTCCTCTCCTTCATTTTACGTGTTTTTTTCCACAAATGGAAAAAGTGCATTTTCCATTAGAAAAGTATTTAGAAGCTTCTTTTCAATTTTTTTTATTGTGACTCGTGGAACCCCAGGGTTCCGTGTATGGCCTGAAGTGAGAATATATTTAAGGTTTGTTCCACGCCATATAAATAGTAAAAATGAATGATAAAAAAGGTTAAACATACTTTTAATTTACAGCATTATAAAATATTATACGAATTACTAATTACTTAGGTTGAAACACGGAAATTGAATAAACGGGAAAACACGTCTTTTCTCGTGCGAGTCAGAGAGAGAAGTTGAGCAAGTGTCCGTTCATATCAGTTCACTTCTCCTTCTCCTGCTCGCCGGTTGGTTCCAGTTAAGAGGAATTAGGTGGGTGCCGAGGCACGCCACAGTACTCCCCCCCCCCCAAGTACCGAAGGTACGAAAGTCTTAAAGAGTTTTTCATATGATGAATAGTCCTTTTTTCACAGTCTATGAAAATTCACAAGTACTTCGGGTTGATTCTGACCTTTCTACCAGAGCGAGTCGACGCTGGTATGGGCACATTTTGATCAAGTCTAGGAGGAAGTACAACCGGATGGTTACTTTTCTGTACTGGGAAGGGCTCCTTTGTTGAGTTTGTGTCATTCAACAGAAAAGCTGGCTTAAGTCGATCAATGCTGATCGTGAAGGTCCTGTCATTTATTTTGATTGTAAAGTGCTTGTCGGTCCTACTCAAAACTTCAAATGGTCCTTGATAAGGTGCTGTCAATGATGGTTTCAATCCCTCGACCCTAACAGACATGAGAGCAGGTTTTGAGGACTGTGTGCACGAAACATGAGGTAGATGAATGACAGGAAGCAGGAGTTGGCTTAAGAGTCCGGAATGTTTCTCTCAGCCTTAAGAGAAACTCGGAGGGATCAGTTGTGGTCTGACTTGAAGGTTCAAAGAATTCTCCTGGAAGCGCAATGGTTTTTCCAAATACCATTTCAGCGCAGGATGCATTGAGGTCCTCCTTGATGCACGCTCGCAAACCCAGCAGGACCACTGGTAGCGACTCTGTCCATTTTGTATCGTGACACCGCGAATAGCTTGCTTGAGGGTACGATGAAGACGTTCAACCATACCATTCGAAGAAAGGTGGTACGGAGTGGTTCGAATTCGTTGTATTCCCAGCATTTGTTTCAGGCTGTAGAGAAGACGAGACTGGAACTGGCCTCCTTAGTCTGTGGTTATGATGGCAGGTACACCGAAGCGCGATATCCAGTTAGCGATGAAGCTTTTTGCCACGGCTTCAGCGGAGATGTCACTGACGGGAATGACCTCCGGCCATCGGGTTTTGCGATCAATGCATGCCAACAGGAAGGTGAAGCCATCAGATGGTGGAAATTGTCCAACTAGATCGATACGGACGTGCTGAAATCTCTCAACGGTTGGAGCAAAAGGTTGTATGGGACTCACGGTATGCCTCTGGACTTTGCATCTTTGGCATGGAATGCAGCATCGTGTCCATTTAGCAATGTCCTTCAACATGGACGGCCAGACGAAGCGGTCTTGGATGAGACGCTTTGTGGCACGAATACCTGGATGGGAGAGATTATGGAGAGAGCGAAATACTTCAAAGCGAAGTTCCTCTGCCACATAAGGCCGTACTTTTTCTCTACTGACATCACAGAAGATTTCAAGAGCATTTCCCATTTTTAAAGGTTTTAATTTAATGGATAAGTCATTGGAAGAAATTATATATAAGGTTTTAAGTTCCTCATCTTTGGTTTGACTATCGGCTAAGTGTTGGAGATCAGTGGTTGAAAGATTAAGGGCATTAATTCTTGAGAGGGCATCTGCCACGAAGTTATCAGATCTTGAAACATGTCTGATATCTGTGCTGAACTGCGATATGAAATCAAGATGCCTGAGTTGACGAGGAGAAAACGAGTCTCCAAGATTTTATTAAACGCAAAAGTTAAAGGGCGATGATCTGTGAATATTATAAAATTATGTCCTTCCAGCTGGTGCCTAAAATGTTTTATTGCTAAGTATATAGCAAGAAGTTCCCTGTCATACGTGCTGTATTTTGTTTCTGTTGGACTCAGTTTACGTGAGAAAAACGCGATAGGTTGAGGACCATTTTCCGTCAAGCAATTTAATGCACCTCCAACTGCGGAGTTGGACGCGTCAACCAGTAAACAGAGCTGTTGATCGGGGGTAGGATAATTTAGGGTTGCAACGTTAGCCAATGAGGATTTGCATTGCATAAATGCGGTCTCTGCTTCCTCGTTCCAAGGAACGGGACATTTATCGCTTTTTTTACAATTAGTAAGCAACTTGTTAAGAGGTGCTTGTGCTTCGGCTGCATGGGGTAAAAAACGTCTATAAAAATTTAACATAGCCAAAAAACGCCTTAGTTGTGAAATAGTATCTGGCTTAGGAAAATTTGCAATGGCTTCGACTTTATCGGGAAGTGGTTTAACACTCTCAGGTGTTATGAGACAACCCAGAAATTTTACAGATGTTTTGCCTAAAACACATTTATCAGGGTTTAACTTGAGACCGTAATCTCTTAAACGAGAAAAGATTTGATGTAAGTGGTCAAGGTGTTCGTCCTCGGAGGAAGATGCTATGAGTAAGTCATCAAAATATGGAATACAAAATTCTAGATGAGCTAAGACTTGATGCATGTGTCTCTGAAATGTTTGACCGGAATTTCGAAGTCCAAAGGGCATAGCAGTATATTCGAATAGACCAAATGGGGTAGTTACGGCTGTTTTAGGAATATAGGGTGGATTTATTGCTATTTGATGATACGCTCGGGCCAAATCCAAAGTAGTGAATATAGTTTTTCCATACAGATTTTGAGTGCAGTCTTCGATGTGAGGGACTGGATAGCGATCGGGCATGGTAACTGAATTAAGTCTACGGTAATCACCACAGGGGCGATACTCTCCATTAGATTTTTTAACATGCAGTGGGCTTGCCCAGGGACTCTTTGACAGACGAATACCTTGCGCCATAAGGTATTCGAAGTCTTTCTTAACAGCTTTTAAAATTGTGGGTACGAGACGACGAGGTTTTGAAAATACTGGGGGGCCTTTAGTTTCTATGTGATGATAAACTTGATTCGAAGAATCAACATTTATCGGTTGTGAAGGGTTAATTAATTCGGGATATTGTTTTAAAACCTTATCGAAGTTAGTATTGCCGACTAATATTGCTAGGTTAGATACTACAGACTTAATTTTTGGAAGTTGGCCGTTCGAAGAAAGTTTGGTGTTGGCGTCGATAACTCTATGTTTAGCATCGACAGGCAAATTAAAATGTTTTAGGAAATCAACCCCAATGATTGGTTGGCGTACATCTACGATTACGAAAGACCAGGTAAATTGGCGTCGTAAACCTAAATCGAGTAAAATTCGTTTTGTGCCATAAGTGTATTTTTGTGCCATTCGCAGCGTACAAAGTTAAGTCTTGTTGAACTTTAGCATGAAGCGCGAAAGATTTAGGAATAACAGAAATATCTGCTCCTGAATCGATCAAAATAGTTATCTTAGAGGAATAATCGGCCAATAAAATGCGGTTAATGAGGCGATCGCCAATGAGGCCAGGAGACGATCGACAGGAGTTTTCCGAACAAAAAGAGCATGGAGTAGCACACTTTTTTGCTTTGTTGCCAAAATTTGTATGGTAAAAACAATATGCATTTGTGGGTTCTTGGTATCTTTTAAAACGATTTCGTGAATTAATGCGATTGCGGAAATGGTTTGAGTTACGAGCTGGGCTACGGGAACGCTTCACGAAACTAGTTAGTTCGCTTACTTGCTGCGTAAGTTGAGCAATTTGTTGTTCTAATTGTGCAGTTTTTTTGTCAGATGTTACTGCAACTGAATTAATTCCTTGGGAAAATGTCAGGTCATTGATTTTATCAGCAACAGTAGCTAGCTGATCTAAGTTTTCGTTGAAAGCAGCAAGAATTGTTTGCGTTCCGTTAGGCAAACGTCCAAGCCCTAGCGATTTCAAGAGTGGCTCGCCAACATTATTGCCTGCGAGGGAACGCATGCGCGTAAGGAGCTGTGATGGCCGTTGGTCCCCTAATTCTAAACCCTGGAGGAGAGTTCGAATTTTAGAATCTTTACTTTCTGAATGTACTGCGATTAAACGCTTTTTTAAATCTTCGTACTTTCCGTTTTCAGGTGGTCTTAGAACCAAGTCGCTAACAGAATTTAAAATGTCTGACTCAACAGCAGACAGAACATAATTAAATTTAGTGGTATCATTTGAAATTTTGCCTAAATTGAACTGCGCCTCTAATCGCAGAAACCATAGCGCAGGGTTATGTTTCCAAAAAGGTGGTGGTTTGACTGCCACGTGGGATATCTTGTTACTATCACATTCATTAGGCATGTTGGAAGGTAAATAAAAATCTTTTTACATAAGTATATTTTACGTTGAAAAACAAACGTTAGGAAAATGAAATTATATTTGCATAAAATATGAATACAGGATTAAAAATCTTACATGCATGCGATACACAAAAAATTATTTCTTCGCGAAATGGGCAAACAGTTTTAGAAAAAAAATTTTTCGGCGTATGTTAAACATGAGTGCAACACAGAAATTTTTGAAAAAACATACAGCACACAAATGAAAAAGAAAAGTATAAAAACTTACTGTTTTTCCAGCGACAGCTCAGGCATGAAATGATTATAAATTGATGGTGGGAACAATCCGAGGATGAGATTAAAATTAGAAAATTAAAAAAGTTAACGTTATTATCTTTAAAATGAACTGGATGTTAACGGATTGCGTTCACGCGTTCAGGTCACCAATTATGGCGTGAAGTGAGAATATATTTAAGGTTTATCCTATACGCCATATAAATAGTAAAAATGAATGATAAAAAAGGTTAAACATATTTTTAATTTACAGCATTATAAAATATTATACGAAAATTACTAATTACTTGGGTTGAAACATGGAAATAAAGGGAACATGGAATCCCTTGTAAAGTTCTCCCCACCCCGGAGTGAGGTTACAACGGACATTCCTTTCACTCTTACGATGTCCGGTGTCAGCTATCCAAAAGAGGACAAGGGTAATAAGAGGTTCTGATAGACAGAGAGCTACAGGAGATTGTAATGACTTCTCTCAGATCTGGGCTAACTATTTATTTCAACATGAAAATTATCAAAATAATAAATAAAAGGGTATAATCTAATTACAGTTCAATATCACAATTGAGTCTCTTTCGCACTCTCTTCTGTTCCTGAATTTACCAGCCAGGAGACCGCTGTACTTCGCGGGCTCACTATCGCTCAAGGGACGTCCGAACCGCTCCCTTCCAAGATCCAGTCTCCTCTCTTCCGGGCTCTCTCGCCCGTTTTATAGCATTTCTTTTCCCTCGTCATCCACCGCTCATTTCTTTGTCGGCCTCGGTCCTCATCCTCCTGATGACGCCTTCCGGTCTCGGCCTCTATTGATGTCGCACCCCTCTGCCGCGCCAAACATTGTCTCGCTCCCGCCAGTCCGAAAAGACGCCAAGGCTGGGTGTACAGCTGTATGTTCTCCGACGAGACGGCGCCTCCGAGTTCTGGGAAAATGGGCACACAATGGCAAGGCGCCCCTTTTTGACAGTCCGGTCAATTGGGCAAAAAGGGTGCCGAAACTCGACCACCCAGCTACGAAATGCCTTCCCATCAATTTTGGGAACTTCTCGGAATTTTCGCAGCTTCTGTCGGCACGGGATCTGTTGGAAAATAGGGGAAGGAGATATGCTTCGTCACACCTGAAACATACCATATCTGTGCTGAACTGCAATATGAAATCAAGACTCCTGAGTTGACGGGGAGAACACGAGTCCGAGATTTTATTAAAAAAGCAAAAGTTAAAGGGAGATTATCTGTAAATACTATAAAATTATGTCCTTCCAGCTGGTGCCTAAAATTTTATTGCTAAATATATAGCAAAGCAGTTCCCTGTCATACGTGATGTATTTTATTGTTACACTTCAGTTTACGTGAGAAAAACGCGATAGGTTGAGGACCATTTTCCGTCAAGTAATAATGCAATCGCGGAGTTGGACGCGTCAACCAGTAAACAGAGCTGTTGATCGGGGGTAGGATAATTTAGGGTTGCAATGTTATCCAATGAGGATTTTTTGCAGGTATGCGGTTCTGCCTCTCGTTCCAAGGGACGTTTATCGTTTTACAATTGCAAGCAACTTGTTAAGAGGTGCTTGTGTTACGTGGGGTAAAAACGTCTATAAAATTTAACATGGGCCAAAAAACGCCTTAATTGTGAAATAGTATCTGGCTTAGGAAAATTTGCAATGGCTTCGACTTTATCAAATGGGAAGTGGTTTAACACCCTGGTGTTATGAGACAACCCATAAATTTTACAGATGTTTTGCCTAAAACACATTTATCAGGGTTTAACTTCTGAGACCGTACCCTAAACGGAAAAGATTTGATGTAAGTGGTCAAGGTGTTCGTCCCCGGAGGAAGATGCGAGTAAGTCATCAAAATATGGAATACAAAATTTAGATGAGCTAAGACTTGATGCATGTGTCTTTGAAATGTTTGACCGGAATTTGGTCCAAAGGGTATAGCAGTATACCGAATAATCAAATGGGGTAGTTACGGCTGTTTTAGGAATATCGGGTGGATTTATTGCTATTTGATGATATGCTGGGCCAATCCAAAGTAGTGAATATAGTTTTTCCATACAGATTTTGAGTGCAGTCTTGAGGAGGGACTGATAGCGATCGGGCACGGTAACTGAATTGCTACGGTAATCACCACAGGGTCGCATACTCCGTTAGATTTTTTAACAACATGCAGTGGGCTGCTCCAGGGACTCTTGACGGACGAATTATACCTTGCGCCATAAGGTATTCTCCGAACTCTTTCTTAACAGCTTTAAAAATTGTGGGTGCGTGACGACGAGGTTTTGGAATTCTGGGACTTGAAGTTTCTATGTGATGATAAACTTGATTCGAAGTATCAACATTTATCGGTTGTGAAGGGTTAATTAATTCGATATTGTTTTAAAACCTTATGGAACTTAGTATTGCCGACTAATACTAGTTAGATGCTACAGACTTAATTTTTGGAAGTTCGAAGAAAGTTTAGTGTTGGCGTCGATAACTCTGAAGGATGTTTAGCATCGACAAGCAAATTAAAATGTTTAGAAATCAAACCCAATGATTGTTTCATACATCTGCGATTACGAAAGACCAGGTAAATTGGCGTCGTAAACCCAAATCGAGTAAAATTCCGTTTTGTTCCATAAGTCTGTATTTTTGTGCCGTTCACAGCGTACAAAGTTAAGTCTTGTTGAATCCTTAGCATGAGTAGCGCGAAATATTTCGAATAACAGAAATATCCGCCCTGTATCGATCAAAAGTTATCTTAGAGAAATTATCGGCCAATAAAATGCGGTTAATGAGGCGATCGACAGGAGTTTTCCGAACGAAAAGAGCATGGAGTAGCACACTTTTTTGCTTTGTTGCCAAAATTTGTCTTGTAAAAACAATATCCATTTGTGTTCTTGTACCTTTTTAAAACAATTTAAATGACGCAGGATTGCGGAAATGGTTTGAGTTACGGCTGGGCTACGGGAACGCTTCACGAAATTAGTAAGTTCGTTGCTGCGTAAGTTGAGCAATTTTTGTTCTAATTGTGCAGTTTTGTCAGATGTTACTGCAACTGAATTCAATTCCTTTGGGAAAAAGTCAGGGTCATTGATTTTATCAGCAACAGTAGCTAGCTAATCTGGGCTGCTGAGAGCAGCACAATTGTTTGGGTTTCCTTTAGGCAAACGTCCGAGCCACAGCGATTTCAAGAGCGACTCGCCAACATTATCGCCTGCGAGGAAGCGCATGCGCTTAAGGAGCTGTGATGGCCGTTGGCCTTAATTCCTGGAGGAAAGTTCTAGAATCCTCACTTCTGAATGCATCTCTCGATTAAACGCTTTTTTAAAAGCTTCGTACCTTCCGTTTTCAGGTGGTTTTAGAACCATTTCGCTAACAGAATTTGGGGTAAAATATCTGGACTCAACAGCAGACAGAACATACTAAATGTAGTGGTATCATTTAAAAATTTTGCTTAAATCGAACTGCGCTCTAATCGCACAAACCATAGCGCAGGGCGTTTCGAAAAAGGTGGTGGTTTGATTGCCACGTGGGATATCTGGTTACTATCACATTCATTAGCATAGTTGCAAATAAAATCTTTTACATAAGTATATATTTTACGTTGAAAACAAAACGTTTGGAAAATGAAAATTATAGTTTGCATAAAAAATATGAATACAGGATTAAAAAAGTTACATGCATGCGATACACAAAAAATTATTTCTTCGCGAAATGGGCAAACAGTTTTAGAAAAAAAAATTATTCGGCGTATGTTAAACATGAGTGCAAATAGAAATTTTGAAAAAACATACAGCACACATAAATGAAAAGAAAAAGTATAAAAACTTACTGTTTTTCCAGGAAGCGACAGCCCAGCATGAAATGCTTATAAATTGATGGTGGGGAACAACTGAGAATGAGATTAAAATTAGAAAATTAAAAAGTTAATATTATATTATCTTTAAATGAACTGGATGTTAACGGATTACGTTCACACGTGTTCAGGTCACTAATTATATGGGAAGTGAGAATATGTTTAAAGTTTATTACAATAACCATATAAATAGTAAAATGAATGATAAAGTTGTTAAACATATTTTTGAATTTACAGCATTGTAAATATTATAAGCAAATACTAGTTACTTAGGTTGGTGAAATCGACAAAGGAAAGCATGTCTTTCCTCGTGCGAGTCAGAGAGAGAAGCGAAGTAAGTATCCGCTCTATATCATACAATCCTCCTGATCGCCAGTTGGTTCCAGTTATGAATAGGTGGGGTGTCGAGGCACGCCACACTTTTATATATTTTACTGTTTTATTTATTTAAATATTCACCTATTGATTGGTATATTATTCAATGTACATGTACTTCCTTATACTTCATTTTTTATTATTCAAAAATAGATTTAAAGCATGTTTAAACAGAGCTCACAATTCATATTACTTAAAGAAAAAATTCTATTTTTATTTCTACTTTATTCGTTTAAATCATTTTCATGAAGATTTTAGAATTGAAGGATGTTAAAATGTAAAATACTACTTTTTAATTTAAAAAATTTGTTTGATTTTAAATATTTTTACCTAGACATATAATATTTTTTTGTAACGCATAAAAATAACGTAAAAATTGGTTTGAAAAATATCAGTACAACCAAATGATTCAAAACTTGAAAATGATCATTATATTGCCCTCATTACGTTATATATTCTCTATTAAGTTTGCCAGATTTATAAGTAAAGTATTCTTTTCTAATGTATATATTTCCTAACGCATGATCTAGAATCTATTTTTGCTGTAAAATTACTGTGGTATCTAAAACTTTTTGTGTCATTTCTGTAATTGTATATATTTTTACATGAATTGTGTGTGTGTGTGTATTCTTTATTTGTATATATTTTTGCATGAATTTTGCATTTGTATATCTTTTTGCATACATTTAGCCTTCATTATGATTTATTGATTACAGCAAAATTTTGCTAAATTCACATGTTTTTTTTTTTATTAATATGCCTCTAATGCTTTACTTTTCATATTTTCTTTGCAAGTAAATGTTGCTTTTCTAATTTTACCTGATTGAAAATATTTTATATTGAGTCAGTTTTTAGATGTTTCTTACATTGTTATGAGCCTTTCACGAGTGATATTTCCCCCTTTTTCCTGGAAAATATTAGACATCTTTCTAACGTATTAATACATAACTTTCATCTGAAAATATTCTAAATGAGAATTATAAAAAATAATCAATATAAATGTGGAAATATTAGTCTATGACCTGAAAAGAAATATATGTCGTAAGCTTTATATTCCTGACAGCCACTGCGACTAGCAAATCATTCCCTCCTTTCGTGACGTCATCAAAACTCTGTCGCGGCCTAGTCCTTCAATATGGCCTTGCTTCTGCTCGTTCCCAACCGTTTGAAACACTAAAACCCCTCTCCCTACCCCCCCCTTCTACTTCTATTCAAAACTAAAGATAGGGAGAGCTTCTGCATTCTTCTCGATTGGTGGGGTTCCAGTTTGACTTCTACAGTCTGTGACACCCCTTATATGACCCCCCATTTATTGCTCTCTTTCCCCATCGTTCAAGTTTGTGAAGGACTAAAGACTCAAGATGCCAAGTTCAAAATAGGTCATGAATACAAAGCTGTACTCTCAAGTGTCATTCTCGCTGTCCGATCTTGACTTAGAACAGGGATAGAGCCAACCTGATGACATTGCAGGCCACTCTGGAAAACATTACAATCTGGCGCGGGCAGCATATTAAGATTATATATCTTTATATTAGATTTAGACCTATTACAAACATTTATTGGAGTGAAAATTTAAAAAAAAAAAAAACGGAATGAATTATTATTGATTTTATTATTTTTCATCTATACAAGCATAGATAATTTAATAATAATAATGCAATGAATCAATTATCTTTTTTCACACAAACTGTCGAAGTCTAGGTCTATTGAGATTAAATGCAATCACATTACGTATTCTGAGTTTAATTTGTTTTTATATCCACTCACATTGAAAAATATATTTCACTTAAACATAATTTTCTGAATGGCATTAAAATGTTTATAGCTGTGTGAGATGTACTATGTATTTTGCGTGAGAGAGTTTGTAATATAAAATTTAGGAGCTGTTCTTGTTTAAATTTAGATTTTAGCATCGAATTTGTTGATACGCCGATAAGTTCTTTCCTCTCCTTCATTTTACGTGTTTTTTTTCCCCCACAAATGGAAAAAGATGCATTTTCCATTAGAAAAGTATTTAGAAGTTTCTTTTCAATTTTTTTTTTATTGTGACTCGTGGAACCCCAGGGTTCCGTGGAACACAGTCTGAATTGAGGAACCCTACTAACTACAAGGAATTTTGGGGGAACCCCAATCCATTATTAGAAAAATATATCCAGAAACAATATTTAAATTTAATTAACTTGTTATAGGTACTTTATAAATTGTAAAAAGTATTACATTTGTATAAAAAAAAATTCATATTATTTTAATATAATTCAGCATTAATAATAATCTATGCCCCAGGTGTCACCTACCCATGTATTATACTTAGTAATTGGGATATGTTTGTATTTTTTTTTCAGTCAATCGCAAATTATTTGCAAGTGACTATGCAAATTATTTGCAAGTGACTATGCAAATTATTTGCAGTCGCATTTCATATTGTGTATCTAATTTGTTTTGACACCTTTTTGTTTCCCCATACGCTGAGAAACACATTGTTCTGATTGGTATTAAAATTTTTAGAGCTGTGTGAAAAGTCTTGTGCATTCTGCATGAATTTATAACCCGAAACTAAGGAGCGATTCTTAGTTAATTTTAGATTTTAACGTCAAATCTGTTGAATATCAATAAGTTGTTTTCTCTCCTTAATTGGCAAAATTTCTCATTTATCTTTTATTCTTTTATCATATTATAATAAAAGTTCAAACCCTATTTTTGATTAAAAAAATAATAATAATAATAAATAAATAATAATAAACTGAGGGCAGTCGTGGCCCCCAACCCTCTTCCCCTAACCTCTCGAGAGGACTTTCGTCGTTAGATGTCTATTTAGAGTCCTACTATGCTGAAAAGGCACTATACATTTGTAACCATCCAGGTCTTCGCCGGGAATCGAACCTTGGCCCTACGGCAAGGTTCGACGACGCTGGCCATCATTGGGAACTGGAACGCGAAGCGTTCCTCCGTCTCATACTGGATGTATAGGGGCTCTGATGTTGATGAGCCTTCATGGAATTTGCCTTTCCTGAGTGGTGGACGTGGACGGCACCACATTCAGCGGCACTAACCACTATATAGTATAAGCGGCGAAAATTTTTACAAAAAAGCATCAAGGCATAGATTTTTTTATAAAAAATTATAATACATTTACATTTAATTCAGTAAAATTGAAATATTACTTAATAGAATTAATATTTATATTTGTTGCGTTAGTTACGATGATTATGAAATTGATAAGCAATTTCGGGCCAAATACTAAAAAATAAAATTGTATCAATACATAAAGTCTATTACTATATTAGTTGAAATGGAACTATTATGCAATTACAATCTATGTTTCTGAAATCTTGTTTATGTTTGTAAAATTATAAAAATAAAAGAAATTTTATAAAACGTATTCCCCCTAATTTTCTGACAATATTTTTAGTTAAATTATTCTTGTAAAATTTTTAGAGTGCAATTTTTCTTAGCGTATTTGTTATATTGCTTGCTATATATTACTGAAAAATATAAGGGGACTGAAAGGAAAATCATTTTTTCGAAAGGAATCACTACTGATAAAAGTTTGGAGTTAGGGTTTCTTAATAATACAAACAAATTGCATGTCTATAATACCAACAAAAAGATCCATGATGTAGAGGGTTTGATAGATGTTAAATTTGTAGAGGCTCATTCTTGTTGGCAAGGTGGGGAAAGAAAGGGGAAAACTCAGGTGACGTCCTCATCATTAGTCCGTAGTCCGTGGTGAAGAATAAAATGTATGTGCATACAAAACGAATGCATTACATTTTCCTTTTCTCTGAGAAATTTTCTCTTACTCTCTTGATGTCAGAACTTCCTGGTGATTTTCATATTTATGTCATTAAAATTTTCTTTTTCTTTTTGTCTTTCGCTTCTTTCCTTTCTCAAAAGAGAAACACAAATTTGCTTTGTAAGTACAAAAGCAAATAAAAACATCACGACTATTATTATTATTTTTTTTAAATAGAATGCATCAAAGAGAAAAGTGTCGTGGAAGGCATAAGCAATGGTACAAGCAGGGGCGGCTCTAGGGCCGCACAATCTGGACCCCTGTCCGGGGCGGCATTTGGATCGAATTTGAAATATATATATATATATATATTTCGTTACAAAGAATTTGATATATCTTCTGAAATATTATTGGGTGTGAATTTGGTATGACATTTAACGTATCTTATTTTTTTATTTTGTATGTATATTTAATGACAGTTTTCTTTTGTGTTTAAACTTGAAGGGTTTGAGGCGGGAGCATACGTTAAAGCATGAAAAATTTAATATGTTACACATCTTTCCCTTGTAAAGTTCTCCCCACCCCGGAGTGAAGTTACAACGGACGTTCCTTTCACCCTTACGATGTCCGGTGTCAGCTATCCAAAAGAGGACAAGGGTAATAAGAGGTTCTGATAGACAGAGAGCTACAGGAGATGTTTTATTTTAGTCCTGAGTGTAGTTACTATAAGTTAAAACAAACGCTTGTGATCTCCACCATCAGTAGACTATTTTTCGAAGAAATTGGCCTGCAGAAATGGACGATTCCTTCTCATACATTTCACTCATTTGATATAATAA
>BMAV01020630.1:65722-88063 GCA_019973955.1 Trichonephila inaurata madagascariensis | reverse complement strand
AGCCCTTGATTTTTTTCCGATTGGTTATAATTCTAAGTATATAATACGTAAAATTTAATTAAATATTTGTTATTAATGATTAATTTTATTAATTAATGCTAATTATTTATTCCATAATTATTTTTTTACTGTGTTTTGTTTCTGAAAATCGACAAAATCAAAAATGACATGATACAAAAATGGTGAACTTTCAACCCCGTACTCCCCCTCCCCCCTTGAAAAATTCCTGTGTGCGCTATTGCTTCACCAGTCTTCCATTAAAGTTTGAGGAATAGATGTGTATTATGCGCCCGGTCTTCGGTCGTGTTTTTATATATGAAATGTAGTGAACATAACATCAGCAATACCATTGGATATAAAGAAAGGTAGAATATTCATATTATTGTATAACTTTATTCTTGAGTCATTATTGAATTTATTTTTAGTTTTGAAGATAACTGAGTATAATAAACTGATGCATTTATGCCAACATCACTAGTTATTTGTAAATTGAGATATGTTATTCTATATGAGAAATTGGTGTTTAAATTTATATATTTTTCTTAATCAATCAAATCCTTATCTTAAAATGTTAAAAGTTTTATTAATAACATAACCTAAAACTCCACACATTTTATAGTAATGCCTCGTTATTGTTATGTACCCAACTGTTCATCAAATAAGATACATATCCTTGCATTTTCTCGGCTGTCCATCCTATTTGAATGAGATAACATATTGATTAACATATTTCAGTGAATTGCTAAATATTCTTAATACGGTTAATGTTTTTGAAGAAATCTGCTTTATTAATTCTGTTCATCATGTTATGGCTATTCAATCTTAAGAAAAGTATGTTTAAATTTGTAATACAGGAAAAATTTTGCAAGCTGAAAAATAATTGCTTTTTGGATAAATATGTACTATTTCACTGAAAAATTTAATTTCAAATTATTCAGGAGAGATACTTAATGTTAAAGAAGATATTAAGGATTTCAACGAAGTATTAAACAATTCAAATAAATTAGAGGATATCTCAGTAGAAGAGAATAAAATTTTAATGTACATTACAGGTTATGCGTGCATAATATAAAATTCGGATGCTCTGATTGCAAATGTATATTTCTTTCAAATGAAGAGGTCAATTTCGAAAGTTAATTGCCAATTATCTGTTTATATGCACAACAGAAGTATATTTGGAATTATATGAGTTGTGGAATGTCTCGCATTCGTTTCATTCATCTTGTGTGAAGTGTGCATTTTCATATTTTTTAAAAAAAATATTCATTGCATTCGGGAATATATGCTTAAATAATTATTCAAAAAAGCGCAATGAAGAAATTTTAACATTGAAGGATAAAAAAATAAAGAAATTTAAGGCCAGTTAGATCAATGTTGCTTTTTATATTTCACTGTTTTATTTATTTAAATATTCAATCATTGATTGGTATATTATTCAATGTACATGTACTTCCTTATACTTCATTTTTTAAATTCAAAATAGATTTTATGCACATGTTTAAAATAGTTCACATACCTATTACTTAAAGAAAAGTTCTATTTATTTACATTATTCCTTTAAATCATTTTCATGAAGATTTTAGAATTCGAAGGATGTTAAATGTAAAATACTATTTTTTTTAATTTAAAAAAATTTGTTTGAATTTTAAATATTTTTACCTAGGCATAATATTTGTTTGTAACGCATAAAAAAATAACATAAAAATTGGTTTGAATAATATCAGTACAAATCCAAATGATTCAAAACTTGAAAGTAATCAGTATATTGCCTCATTAATGATAAATTCTTTGAAAGTTTTTTTTTTTGCCAGATTTATAGGTTAAGTATTCTTTTCTATTGTATATATTTCCTAACACATAATCTAGAATTATTTTTGCTGTATAATTACTGTGGTCTCTAAAACTGTTTGTATATATTCTTTATTTGTATATATTTTTGCATGAAGTTTGCATTTGTATATATTTTTGCATGAATTTTGCATTTGTATATCTTTTTCCATACATTTAGCCTTCATTATGATTCATTGATTACAGCAAAATGTTGCTAAATTCACATGTTTTTTTTTTATTAATATGCCTCTAATGCTTTACTTTTCATATTTTCTTTCGAAATAAATGTTGTTTTTGTTATTTTATCTGATTGAAAATATTTTATATTTAGTCAGGTTTTTACTTAGATGTTTCATACATTGTTGTGAGCCTTTCACGTGTGATATTTCCCCCTTTTTCCTGGAAAATATTGGACATCTTTCTAATATATTAATACATAACTTTCATCTGCAAATATTCTAAATGAGAATTATAAAAAATAATCAATATAAATGTGGAAATATTAGTCTATGACCTGAAAAGAAATAAATGTTGTAAGCTTTATATTCCTGACAGCCACTGCGACTAGCAAAGCATTCGCTCCTTTCATGACGTCATCAAAACTCTTGTCGTGGCCTGGTCCTTCAAGATGGCCTTGGCATTAGGTACTTCATTTTTTGGAACTAATTTGATATCGGGGGAATGGCGCCAAGTGCTGCTTAGCGTGATAAGGATCACGCCAAGCAGCGCTTCTTGTTGCTGGAATGAAATCCAATATGGTGGCCTAGCGGTAATTTTATGATACACAATAATTTAGAAGAATTGTTTTGAAATACATTGAAATGTATTTCAAATAAAGGATATAGGAAGAGATTGAGAATAACCTAGATCAATCAATAAATAATGAATAATAATATTATGTAATGAAAAGTAACATGTACTAATAATAGTATTATAAGCAGCATATAATAATCTTATAATATTATTTTATCGTAATTATATATAATATTCATATAGTATGATTTTATAACGGTTATTAGAAATAATAATCATATAATTAAATAGTAATTATTAAAAAGAATATAATCGTCAAATTGTAAAAAAATAATGCATAAGAGAACTCGTAATACATAACTATAAATAAACAACATAAGAATAGCTATAAATAAACAACAGAAATAGTTATAAATAAGTAAGATAATAATTATAAATAAATAAGATAATAATTATAGGTAACAAAATATGTATAATAATATTTATAAATAAATACTAAAAGAAACAATTATAAATAACGAATATTATATGATTATTACACATAGTAATAATTGCATTTTTTTTTTCATTATGAATAAAATAATTACATAATGTATGTTAAAATTAATTTAGAATATCAATTGCAAAGCTGTGAAAGCTTGCAATATGAAACTTGCACTGCAAGTTCCTTCAATGAATTTCATTGAACAAAGAACGTAAAAAAAAACATTTTTAAAACGAAAATAAACGATTTATAGTGATGATTCAAAGTACAACACTTATTCTTTTAAGAAAAAAATATTCTAGTACTCACTCATTTTAGAAATATCCATATTCGAAAATAGCCCAGAATTATACAGAAGACGCAAACAATAGAAAAATTAAACTGAAAATGGTAAAATTTTTAAAGGAATCGTCTGAAATTAAAGGGTTACAACGGGAAAAAAGGAATTAAAGTTATTTCTAATATACCTACGTTATCCCCACGGCAACCACATCGACAGACGATAAAAATATTAAGGTAACCATATTGTAATATTATCGCCCATCTTGGCGAACATAAACAACAGCTTAGCGCTTCTACCCCCAATATCAAATTTTTTTAGCAACATAATGACGCCAAGCACATTGCTCTCAATGTACACTGCTGATGTCTGCCAAATTCCGAAAACACCTCAGTCACTTTATTTAGCTAAGTAGAACATATTTGGTGAAAATTTGATTTAAAAAAAAAAAGAAAACATGACGTATAAATACATAATGTGAAGTAAAAACAATCACAGAAAAATGGAGGAAAATCGATGCAGAAATTACAAAAAACTAATTAAAACTTTACCCAAATGTTTAAAAGATGTTGTGGACACTAAAATATATCCTACTAAGTACTAAATTAAGAAAGAAATATAATATTTAAAGCTGTGTTGAGATTTTTGTTAAGTGTGCGAAGACTTTTTTTGGCATAATTTTTTAGTAGCTTTTTGATTATTAATTTTTAAAAATAATAGTTATTCTATTTTTAAAAAAATGATTATGTCATTCCATTAAGGACAAGTTGCAAATATAAAAAAAATTACAATTTCAGTATATTTATTTTTATTAGTTGAAAACATTTTAAATTTTATTGGAAATGGCAAGTGTATGAACACTTTTGTGGTCCACTGTATCTTTCAAGGTAGCAGGCAAGATTGAACATTTTTGCTTAATGGCAAAATCCTTAAACCTGCCTCAGTAAATATCTTTCAGTATTGCTAGAATTATTTCAGTTTTGGTATGTAAATAACATGACAAATTTTCTAAGGTATGACTCTTAAATGGTGTTGAACACTATCCTACTGGTATTTATTGTGCCCTTCTAGGATCCACCCGTACCATTTAGCATTGTTCATTCCACCCTGTTCTTGAAAAATTAGCACATTCTCATTATTTAGTCTTTCCAGCCTGCTTTAGTGTTGCGAATGATTTTCATTTGCAGTTCACAAAAGTAAAAAAGTAATTTCTAAAACCATGACAGATATATAAATTCAAGTAAAAGTCTATATCTTGAGTGGCATTTATTACATTATTTTGCACTGTTCTACAAATATATAACAGATTACTGTAGTATTTAGTGATCTAATAAGAAAAATCATTAGAATTATTTTACTATAAAGGGTTCCTTTCTAGTAGTTTGCAAGTAAGTAGTGTATTTATATCCACTCTGTAAAGCTAGAAAATGTAATAGTTATATCTGTGGTATTACTTTCTATTTTAATTGAAGTAACAGGAAAATTCACTTTAATTTTACTACTCAATTATCTGAAAACTGGTAAATGGTCTGCATTATATTATTATTTATAAAAAAAGGGAGAAAAAAAAAAAGCTTTTAATCTGTAATCATCAATTATTGTGCCCCCAAAAAAGCAAAATCAAACCAGTGCTTAGAAAATAGGTCAAAACAAAACAGGAACAAAGTGTAGAATTTTGATAAATATTAATATTGTATTGAAAATAGTTTCATGACCTTTTTTTTAATGAAATATTAGGAAAAATTAAATGTAACTGATTTTTTTAAGTATGATTACTTGGAAATAAATTACATGTATTATTATTGTATAGTTTAATGATCTTGTTATTTTATTATTGTATGAATTTTTTAATTTTGAATTTTTTTGAAGTCTAGTTTTGATGCAATGACTCGAACTACAAGAGTTGGATCTTCTCAAAGGCATTTTAGAACGCCTGGGAATGCAACGCCTTGGAAAAAATTCTTCGATAATTTACAGTCAGGAAGTAAAGATTCAAATATTAATCAAGTAAATTCAGGGAGGATTCGAAAGAGAAAACGGGTCCAACAGGTTTGTATTGTAATTTGTTTGAATAAAATATTTAATCTGCATATTTTATTATGCTTACTTTTCTGATATTACGAATTAAGTAATTGATTTTTTAAATGAATTGTTTTATAGAGTGTTTTTATATATGATGAAGAAGCATGAAAAATATAAAATGAATTTAAAAACAGAAAGTTGGATGTGCTTAGTCATTAGTTTTAGTTTGCATACTAAAATAAAAATAATTTTAATACTTTCATTTACTTAAAAAAACCACACATAAATAAATATGTTGATTAAGGATTGTTGAGGTCATTTGATTATAATTAAAGAAAATATTACTTGTCTCGAAATATTGTACATGAAAAAATTTCAAGTTGTAAAATATTTTAAGATGCTTTCAGTGATGTCAGTTAAAAGTAAGTAGTGTATAAAATTGTCTATTTCCTTCTGTATTATTGTTAATATATTTGTAATGAAATAAACAAGAAAGGTAATTTAAATTGAGGTGTATGAATGAAACCCCTTTAAATTGGCAGTATTTATCAATGCAAATGATTGACTGCAGCTGTAATGTTCTGTCTTTATTTTTTATTCAGATAGAATAGGAATATCGCAAGGTAAATTCTTAAATAAGTAGAAGAGTAGTTCTAGTCCAAAATTTTAGGTTAAAGGAAATTATAAGGTGCTCTCTGATTTTGGGATTAACATATTAAATATCTTACTATAAGTAACATATGATAAATATTGTTAATCTTTTTTTAAAAAGTTGCCAAAATTGCCTCCTGTACTCAATAAAATTTAATTGGTTCTTGTTTTTATATGTCAGTTGCATTAGTATTTTCATCTTCCTTGCTTAAATGCTATAAGATTTTCAATGTTTTTGTTTGTAGTTAAATGAGTTTTCTTGTTATATTTTTATTCTTGTTCCTATAAATACACTGTTGATATATCATGACAAATCAGTGATAATGAGACTTTATGATATTCCTATTATTAAATGTAATCAGTAGTGGGATGCATTTTCATTAATTTATGATTGTGTTGTATTGTATCTTTGTATATTTTTTTTTTTTTATCTCAGTAAGTAAATGTCTTTTATTTGCATAATTGCTTCTGTTTATAATTAAATAAGTTATTATGAGCTGCAACAGCTTATTTAAATACTAATTTATTGAAACTTTTAAAGATAGGGATGGGTTAAACATTTAATTATACTGCATTCTCATAGTTTTTTCTTTTGTATTATTTGTTTCTTAGAATATAGATAGTATTTTTACAAATATCATAAGATTTTGTGAAATGTCTTTCTTGAAATTATACACTATATATATATTATGTAGACATGTTTCAACTGCGGGAAAAAAGGTCATGTTCTAGCAGATTGTCCCATGCCAACAAGAGACTCAGAACTAGAAACCGGAATTTGTTTCAAGTGTGGATATGCACAGCATTCATCTGTCGAATGTCTTAAAAAAATTAAAGGTTACCTCATATTTAAAAGAATATCTATTAAATATTGTGCTATATTCTATGATAGTATCTTTTTAAAGTTTATATGTTTAATGTTTTTATTATATCAAAGGCTGTTGTTTTTCTTCATATTTAAAAATTCTTTGGTACTTATTTGTTATATGATCCATGAAACCAAACATTGCAACATGTAGAAAACACCAAATTCTAGCATATGTAGGTTACTAGAATTATAAATGTGTGTAGTTTTTCAATATTGTGACTTATTATTATACAAGAAGAATGCTATTTTCAAATTTTTTTTTTAAATGAAACTTCTTTGGGCTCCATAGTGAATGAGAAATTTGTCTAGTTTTGCATTAAGGTGAAAAAGCGAACGGAAATAGTCTCCCCCCCCCATCCCCCCGAATCGTCGTAATGGAGAGGAGATAGTGAGCGGGAGGAAAAGGGGGAGTGGAGACACCATGTGACTTGCATCATATTCATGAAAAAGTTGGATGATTGCCCACTTCTCTGATTGGTCAACTTGCCCACCTTCCGAATGGAGATCCTTTCCCCCTAGACCGGGAAAGATCTATCACAAAACAGGTGTATGAGTTGCAGTGTGTGCATTACAAGGCAGACAAAATAGCTCTTGCAGAAAAAGCGTGCCATTTTGAAATATTTCCTTAGATTGTTGGCTACATGGCAATGTGTTCAACAGCTAATTTTTTTTTTTATTTAAATTTTCATTTGTGTTGAATTATTATAAATTCTAGTCAGAATGCCTAAATCAAATGCACAAAGAGGAAAAGAGTTTCATGAAAGAAAAAAGAAAGAAAAACTAACTGCAAATCCAGTTGAAAAAGTTACCAAAAAAACAGAAAAATAGTGCAAATTCATAAGGTGATCAGTTTTTTTTACAATGAAAAGGAGGACGTGCACACATGAAAAATGTAAGAACAGGTTACAACATAAATACATAAAATATTTTATTAATTCAAATAAAAATACACTAATTACACTTGCAATCATTTTAATTATATTTACTTAAATGAGTAGTTTCCCATTGAATGATTGTTTTGTTAATATATCATTTTCTAATACATTGGAAATTTCGGAGCAAAAAAATATCCTTCATACTGAATTTTACGGTAAGTACTGCAGATTAAATATCAATATTCAATCTTATTTCTCACTTTTCCAAAAATCATTTCCAACTGAAAAAACTTTTTCAGCTTCTGCATTAGTTCCAGGGCATCACAAAGTTAATTCAACAAGAATAACTAAATTATCACTTGGAAAGTGTTTATTTTTAAAATGGTTAAGTATTTCCACCTACCTTTTGTCAATTTCAGTATGCTGATTTTCCAATTGCTCCATTTTATTAGAATTTAAATATACATTTAGTCTTCTAATTTTTTCAAACAGATAATTACATTGATTTTAACATCGGGCATTTCTTTTGATATAAACTCAACACTATTTTCTATATCTGCTCAATTTACTTGCGATGAAGTAAAAAAAAATACCATTGAAAACTATTATTTCTTGTGCTATTTGTTTCAGACCATTCTTTGATATATTGGAAACATGTTTGGTTCATCTCTGAATAGAGATTAATAGATGAGTTTTTTAAAATATTGAAAAGGAGGCTAAGCAGGAGGGCACTTTTCGAGGAAGGGCAGAACCTATAAAAGGAGGACTGTCCTCTTTAAAGGGGGACGATTAGACACCTTAAAATCCATCGAGTGCTACTGCCTAATCTCCATCAGAGTACAGGAGAGAATATCGAGCATGGAAAAAAACATTGCTAAATACTTTCTTAATGCCAAGTTTAAGGGATGGGAATGCTTTTGAGACTCTTCTAATGACAGCACAGATTAAGACTTAGTGAACCACCCTGTGCCTTCAACTACAGAGCCCTCAACAAGTCTAGCGCATGTTGGAACTGATGCATGCTTATTTTATAAAGACTATGATTCCCATAAAAATGCTCACAAAGATTTTCAAAAGCGATTTGTTGATAATCCTTTCAGTCACGGGTGTTTGATTTGTGATAGATTATGGTTTAGAGATGATTTGAGAACGCCTGTTGCTGAGCACAAAAATATTTTGCTGGGAATTAATTTAGAAGACATTAAAGCATGCTACAATTTCTGACAAAGTTTAAGTAGGAAAAGAATATACAAATTTATCAAAATATAATGGTTTTATATACCCAGAAATTCCAGCACATCTTCCTACTTTAGATTTGGTATCAAAAAGACTCATTTCACCACAAATACCTTTCATGCAGATTAGGCGATTGAGACATGTACATGTTCAGTTTGGATTATTAGGGCAAATGATCAATGTTCTAGTATCTGTCAATATGATGGTCAATCGATTGCCACGGAATGTTGATGATGACTACTGTTGTCAATGTTCACATCAAACTGAGGAATATTCACAGAACTAGTTATCTGATGGGTTTGGTTACTAAAAGAACCATCAAAGTATGGTTACAATATTTAGTAGCTACTCCATTGTACAGAATGTATGATGTTACAATCGATGATAATTTCTTCAATTTCAACCAGAGATTTTGTTTCAGCAGAAGCAAAGCCACTCATTGAATTCCTGAAACGGACACTGAATTTGACAATAAATACTGATGCTAGAGAAGGAACAACAAAATATGGAACCACGATTGATGCAGTTTTCTCACATTTTCTTGATTGACTACAGTCTAGGATTTCCATATCCTACTTCAGTACCACAAACCTATTGTTTCTTTCTTGGAAAATGAAGATGTAGAAAATTGAATAAAAATATTATTTTCATATAATAAATGAAGTTCGAATTTTATTTGATTAAAATAAGTTCCCCCAGCAGTTTAATATAATTAGTTGTATTCCTGCATTTACGGCCAACGTTGCAAAAGGAGTTTACTTCTATCGCGTGGCGTTCAATGCACCATTTTTTTTTATATTGCTTGTCAGTTAGATTTTTCTATTTTACCTCAATGATAAAAAAAACTAGGAGCTGCTGAACAAGGAAAATTTTACTGTGACATATCTTCATGTAATGAATTACTTCTCAGGAATTAGAATTCGTTTACAGAAACTTCACACTTTATTTACTGTTGGGCTGACAAACCTATATCTGTATTGTGTGAAACAGCAGATAGATTTTAGATTAGAAACAACTATATATTGATAATATTGTCAGTATTCATATTGTCAATAACTTGAAAAGGCTGTCAGCAACCCATGATCTCTAAAACTGAATAGTACTAAGTTCTTTTATTGAATAGTTATGTTGTACAACAAGTTAATACTTAATTACCTTTGTTTTGTTTGAATATCTTTTAATTCATTTCATTATATTTCAAGACTTATCAATCAAGCTAGCCTAGAGATATCCAGAAATTGTATATGGAAATTAAACATTTGATTTCCGTGTGTTTTTTATTTTGGACATCAAAATCATAAGTTGCTAAATAGACTAGGATAATGTTGATGACGTATTAATAGATAATTGAAAGAAGAAATTCATTTCAAATTTATTAAGCATTTATTTCTAGATTTAAAAGAATAGTATAATGATAAAGTTAATGTGATAAGTACCTTTACTTTTGACCTTTAGTCAACAGACACAGCATTTAAATTTGACACTTTAGATAACAATTACTTTGTTTCTATTTTTCGCACTTCCTTAAATCTGTAGTAACATATTTATCATCTGTAGTCTATATGATATCCACTAATAATATCATTTTTTTTACTGAATTGATTATAAATTTTTGAATACATTTTTATTTATGAAATTTTTCAAAAAACTAATGCAATATTTGTAAAAGCAAAATTTATAAGTTTTAATATTTATAGTTTTAGTAATACATTATACATACCTTGTAAAATTTAGTATTATAGAAATTTATTATGGGAGACAAAGAGACTCTCTAATTTTTCTATTTCTTTTTATTTACTAACTGAAAGTATAAATAAGGTTTTTAAGGACTTAATAAAATTAAAAGTATATTTAATTTTTTTTTCAAAAATATATTTACTTTCGTTGGTATTTTATCAGATACATTTTTTACATTTGAACCAGTACATAGCTAAAATTAACTTATGAGCAGTTCTGTAAAATAGATTGGTAAAAGCTGTAAAATATGCCTTTAAATAAATATTAAAAATGTTCAATGTGTCTTTATGTATGAACAAAGTTGTGAGAAAGGGACATTTTATTCTTTATGGTCAAGTTCAATTCATTGCCAGAAGAAATATAACCCTTTAGAAAAAATGGATTGATGTATAAATTAATTATCCATTGCTTTACTATCTAATTCTAATGATGTATACTTTAAGAACTATATTTAACTGATTATTACATTATTCTAGGATACCCATTGGCTAATTGCCTTATATGTAGGAAAAAAGGTCATATAAGCAGAGATTGTCCACAGAATAAAAATGGACTTTATCCCCAGGGTAAAAACATTTGTTTGTGTATTTTTTATTTCCATTTCAATAATTGTACTTATTAAATTTTAAAACATACTGCTGTGATTCCTTGACTTAATAGAAATTTTTTTAAGGTGGAATGTGCAGTTTGTGTGGAAGTGTGGATCATTTTAAAAAAGATTGCAAAAAGCAGAAAAAAATTAGTAAGTTTAAATTTGTAAATTTTTTTGTACAACTTAATCATATATGAATTTTGTTGAAGTGCATATAAAAGAAACTTAATGTTCATCTTTATACTAAAAATTTATAATGATGTTTTTGAAATCATATTAAAGTTTAATTTTTGCATATTAGAATTTTGATTGGAAAAGGTTTCTATAATATACATGGAGTTTGTGTAAGTTTCTGATACATATACTTCTTGCATTATACAATATTTGAAACTATTCTCGTAACACTCATTATTTTTGAGTCAAAATCACAATCTTATATCAGTAATGAGTAATTTTTTAAATGGAACATCACAGTTTCAGTATTAGCTAGCATCAGTACCTAAAATATTTTGAACTGATCTTTTTAGTTATGCCAAGAATTATGTATAAAACCTTTTAGTCTTTTTCCCCCCACTTACCAAAACAGAAATAATAATTATTATTGATTTAAATACTTTGTAAATATTTTGGAGAAAAGATTTTCAGTATTTTTGGTTCTTTAAAGCTTGTTTGTTTAAAAATTACCTATTTGTAACATTTTGATTCATGAGGAACAATTTACTAATTGAGAAGTGATAGGTTTGTTAGTGTGGCAAGTTCTTTGATTCTTTTAATTCAGATTTTATTTTCATAGTACATCAATGTCTATTACTATCAAAATTGCATAGTATTAGATAGTAATTCTTATAAACTACTCAACAAACAGGAATGTAAGTTGATGGAATAAATGTAAAACTGTGTTAATTACTTTTGAAAAATTAGTTATGTTTTGTTGCATTTTATAATAATAGAACTGAAGTTGTAAAAAAATGTAATTAAATAACTCAATAATTCAGGATACAAATTTAATTGTAATTTCAGGAGAAGAGAAAATTATCACAGTTGGTACTATAAATGAAGTAAGAAGTATGGATGAAGAAATCACACACATACAAAATGAAAAAACTGAGGAAAAGAAAGAAAAGAAAAAGCCGAAAATCGTCAAGTTCTTGTAAATACCTGTAAGATGGTAAATAAAGCAAATTTTTTAAATGGGAATAACATTTTAATTTATTCCCTAAGTTGTGCATAAAAAAGATGTATTAAGTATTTTTCAAATAAATTTAGTTATCATATTAAATCACAGTTCTTAAAACTTTCTAAATCAGGGGTGGCCAACCCAAATGTCCTCATGGGCCACTTTGGAAGAACTTTACGAACCCGCGGGCTGCATATAAAAATATGTATCTTTATAATAGATTTGGATCCTTTGCAAACATTTGTTGGAGAGAAAATTTAAAACAGACGGATATATTATTTTTGTTTTCCATGTATACAAACATAGATAAAATAATAATAATAATGCAATGATCAAATAATGTTTAATTTATTTAATTAGTGAGATATCTGTTTCTAAACTCTTTCGCTTAGTTTTTGCAAATCGATCTCAATGCATGTGTATTTGCGTATATTGTAATTGATGTTGCAGATTTTCGTGCGTTAAGTTTGAGTACGATTTATGTTTGATAAATTTCAATTTAGAAAAAAAAAGAGATTCGAGGTAACAGAAGCAATGTGATAATATAATAACAGTTATGGGATTTATTTTTTACCAGAAAACAAAAAAGAATTCTTTAAACAAAAAATATTGTACAAAATAATCGAATTTTGTAAAGTTGTAAAGAATCTCACCAGCCGCAAAATTACTCAAGGCGGGCCACGGGTTGGACACCCCTGTTCTAAATGAATGAAATAATTATATTTTTTATAAATTAAATCTAATCTATAAATATTAATGTATATCAACTGTGAATTATTAATTTTCATAAATAACTACAAATTTTGATTTTTAAAAAGGAACAAAATTCCCTAATATCTAGTGTTTTTAAGGTTTAATGAAATATAAAGGTACATATTAATTATTTATGTATAAATTTCATTGACTGAAAGAATTGATAGAATAAAATAAAAGGAATTTTTAAATCTGATCCACAAAGTACATTATTAACAAATTCAAATACTTTATTTCATTCTGTTTATTAATCAATTTCTAGATTTTTATAAGTGGAAAATAAGTTGTACCTAAATAACATTAGACCAAACTAAATCATAAAACATGATATTCATTTGAAAAGTTTTAAGAAAATTGTGGTTTAATGTTGTAATGAATTCTTAAAACAGTGTAAATAATTTATATCTTGTTGTGTAATATGTTAATATTACTTTTTGTTGTAAAAATTGTAATATTCACAAGCAATGCCATTCCTTACATTATAATAGCAATTCAATGGAAACTTGACGATAGAGCCAAGTTAGCATAATTTTTGGCGACTATATGAATGCTACTGGAAATTAATAGAGAAATCTACTAATATCATGATCTATGACTTAGGTGGATTTTTCTTGAAAGATCCCTGAGGCTTATAAAGAGGGAGTCACTCGCCAAAACTGAGTCAGTAGCGATTAGTTGATGTTGATTTGACTGTGAAGAGTTGACCAGCATTTAGTGATTATTTCACTGTTGAATAGGACGAGTGAGTGCTTGCAAATAATCTTTAAACATACTTGTATTTTAGACATTGATAGTTATGTCTGAGTGCCATAGAAAGTGTAAGGTATTAGAGTACTGTATCCTGTATATCAAGGATTGTTTTTCAACAAATTTCCATCTCTCCTGAAGAACTGTCTTGCTCTTTGTGACTGATTACATAAAATCCCCAATCTATGTTACAGTATGTATAAAAGTAAGAAAATTGTTAAGTCCAATCTGGAAAAAATTTTGTGTATCAACTACAATTTGTTTATGGGAATTGTTCAGGAATAAAAAAATTACAATATATGAAGTAATAAATATTTTGGTGTATTATGTTGTAAAAATATTAATATTTGGATTGTGTTATTGTCTTTTCTGTTGGTAATTTTGTACTAGAAATGAGGGAATTTTTTTTGTCCTAAAACATTAACAATACTAGTAAAATAAGTACTGAAATGCAAAATTTCAATAGTATTTTGTTATAAGTTCCAGATCAATCTTTTTAATTACACTCTATAACAAGGAGTTGTCCGATGGAGGCAAAAATTGGTGGGTAGAAAGATTATGTACAGAATAGAAAATAATTAAAATTTCAGAAAAACTGAATGATTTATTTCAGAGTTACATAGTAACAAGCTGAATAAGGTGTTGACCCACCTCTAGCATGGATGCAAGCTGCCATTCGACGTGGCATAGAGTGAAAAAGCACCCTGATGGTCTCCTGCAGTATTTCTTGCCAAATTTGCTCCAATTGTCGGGCCAGTTTATCAACATTCCCCTTCCCATCATATCCCAGACATGCTTGATCGGAGAGAGATCTGGCAGGCCAAGGAAGTGTTTGACAAGCACTGTAAGACAGTTCGTAGCAACACGTGCCGTATGTGGTCTGGCATTATCTTGCTAAAAAATAAGGCCAGGGTACCGCAAAAGGAACCTTAGCAAAACAGTTCTCAGAATGTCGTCAACGTACTGCTGTGCCTCTAATGACGGTCAAAAGAAATGGCATCGCAGACCAGAGGGCCTGTGTGGCGTGCAATAGTGAAAGCAGGATTCTTCACTAAATACTGTACATCCCCAGTCAGCATGATTCCAACCTGATTGATCCAAGTCCACTGTAATTTGGCTTGACAGTGTGCAGGCATAGTGGTCGGTGCAAGCACAAATTTCACTCCCATCACCATCTACGAATGGGCATGGTGGACACTGGTGTGCCGGTTGCACGTCTGATGGTTGATAACGATGAATTTGGTGCTGTGACAGCTGAACTAACAATCGATGTCTTCCTAATCTGCTGTGGTTCTAGGTCGACCGCTACCATCATGATGCTGAAATCTGCCATTGTCCACTCATTGTTGCCAGCATCTTCTAATAGCAGCTACACTTTGACCTATTCTCTGATTTGCCCAACCTGCTTCTTTCAAACTCTGACAGTTGCTCATACTGAGCTTGAATCCTGCAGTGAGGCATTTTTTCAGTCGTTGAAAGGTGTCCTAAATCGCAATGCCACAGAAATTTTGACCATCAGATAGAGAATTGCTTCTCATAGACACCTGCTGAGTATGCAGTATTCATTCATTGTACACCGAATTTTAATCATTTGCATGTTCAGTACAATCAGGCAACTCCTTCTTGTTATAAGAGTGTATATACTTTTAATGTCTGATTTTGGAAGATAGCAATAACCTAGACACTAACACTGTAAAATCAGCTGAAGGGTTGTCATGATTCTAGTAAAGGATGAATATACAGAGAAATAAGTGACGTACATTAAATCAAATTGTGCATAGTCTTCATTTGGGATTGTTTGAAAATTTAAGGAGTGAGGGATCAGCTCTTTATGTGGCTCCAACTTGAAACTATAAGGCCTATGATCAATAGCTGTAAGTGTTGGGTTTGATTCCAAGAGTGAAAGTTCCATGACAATTTTCTTTCTTTATAAATAAAACAGATTTTACTCATTATGATTTTGCTGCTTCCACAGTTGAATGTACATTCTCAAACATGAAGATTTTTATACAGGATATAGTTAATGGCAACATATTACTTCAAAATATTTTTACAATGTAGCTTGATAGGATCTTTGCCAAAGATCTTTCATTAATATTTTAGAAACAAGATCAATAAATTAGTGACTAATATTAATTGGTTCAAAGTTTTAAAATCAGTTACATGTCTTACTGTTATGAATTATATATTTTTAATATACATCAATTATTTAACTGCTTTTTGTATTTCTGTTTTTTAAGGCACATGCAGATAAAGGCAAGCTTGAATGATGATTGTCAAATTTTTAAGTATACTTGCCAGACAAAACAGTATTTAAAATGGAAGAAATTAGGGGAAAATTGTGTAAATAAACTAAATTCTCTAATTCATATGAAGATCAACATGTTTCATTGTTCAGGTTTGGAAATTATGTAAAACAGATAATTGGATGTATTTTTCAAAGTTTATTTGTCATAGCATGAATTTTATTTTTAAAAATCATCAATGTACCATATATATATACATACAGAATACACTACAATTTCCTTTCACTTGTTTTAGATTTTTTTTAACTTTTGAAAATTTAAGTCAATTCTTAATTACAAAAGTTAGTAATACATATATATATTTAACAATCTTGTGAAAGTTTGTTGTCTGAGAAAAAAAATGTCAAAATAAGGCAGGATACTGAGAAACAAATGTTAAGAATTATAATAATTAAATACTAAATTGGCATTTCACTCATGAAAACAATATATATATATACAGTAAGAATATTGCAACTAGTGCACTTCTACTAAGATATTAAAAAAAGTAGTGAACTATCCATATAATATGGTTATAGTAATTTTCAGAATACAAATGTAGCAAAGAAACATTTTAAGTAAAATATATATACAAAAAATAGTTTATTCAGGGCTTGTTCTAGACAGAAACTCTTGGATTCATACAGAATGATTTAAATATTTTTTTCATAATTTATAAGCAAAAATTACAATTTTATAAAGTAAGAGATCAATAACTAAAACTTGTGCAATTTCAGGAAACAAAGTTCCTCCTAGAATTAACCCTGACCTTAATTAAAAGTGTACATTTAATATATATAAAAAATATTTTTTCAGTTTGCTTTGTATTTAAAAAAATACAATATGTTTAGTGCTGCCTTTTTTCCTCATGGTGATTAGACAAACAAAATAATTATAAAATGAATGCACATTACAAATACTACAAAAAAATCTTCAAATATCTTGTGAATGAATTGCATCTTCTTGTGCTTGTAAAATAATAATTTAAGTTTCTTCCTTCCTTCCTTCAACATATACACAAATTTACACTTGCACTGGCTTGCTAGCAGATGATCGGACTCTATGGACAGGAGTTCTCAAAAGCAAAGCGCTTTCGGCTGATATGATTGGCAAACAGTTATCTCTGTGATGCTTAATCAAATGACTAACGCTTTCAAAAACATGGTCCTTTGTCCTTATCTGAAATACATAGAAAACCATAACTATCTTTTTGAACAAAATTCTCAATATTTTTTTCAAAAAGTGAGAAATATTTGTTACAAAATCTACTTACTACTCCTTCTGGATCAACTAAAAGTAGATGTTTTCTTAACAAATTTTGCATGCCTGTCAGGACATATTGCCCAGGAGTATTTTGAGATTCACGCACTAAAAAATCTCCATCCTTCACTACCAGAGCTTCACTTTCTTGCCGACTGATTGCTCCATGAAACCAGGGCTCTTTTAACAATACAGCTCGTTCACTCTCTGCTTTTGAAATAGGTCTGTCTGACTGAATAGAACTTGATGTTGTTAATGTTGTAGAATTAGAAATGCTACCAATAAGTGTATCTAATGGATTAGTGCTTTCTGTTTGGATTGAAGTCAAACTAGCAGCAAAGGGTTCTAAAAAAGAAAAGACAAGGCTTTTACTTTATAGTATATATATAAAGATTTCTGATGTATTTTATTATTCTATAGTAAGTAGATACAATAATAAGTAGTTTTAGCAAATGTTGCATACTGGAAAAGCATGATTTAAAAAGTAACATAGTTGCATATAGTACATATATTGTTACGGAAATTTCAGACTGTCTGCTGAAACAGTATTGTGGTCAAAAAGTTTCATTCAAAAGTAAATGAATAGCAGTGATTTTGGCAATTAACTTGGTCACTAAATTCAGCGACAAAACACCCAGAAAGGTCTAGGATTATTTTGCAGGAAAATGCCAGAAGCTACAAGCAGCTTATACATGTATAATGCAAGACCAGAGAAGCAATCAGTCAGTCAAAGCTTGAGTGTGGTTTGTTAACCTAATATGATATTCTGATAAAGGATTTATATTGCTAAGTGAACTTTGAATTTATGTTATTGTGGTCTTTAAGTGCACTGTTACTTGTTCATTAAATCTATTGTAATTATCGGATAATTCAAGAATAAATCACATTTTACTCTGAAAGAACTTGCTTATTAATTACATGACCTTTTCCACATTTAAGTAACAATATTCTTCAATACGTACAGAAAGAGAACTTATATAAAGGAAACAAATGTTACTTTTTTTCTGTTATTAAATACCTATATTTATGTCATTATTTTAAAAACAAAATCATAACATAAATAAACTTATTTTTAACTTTTAAAAAATAAGTATGCATTAAAAATGAAAACAATTTAGATATTTTCCATACAAAATAATTTTTTTGTAATGTATTTTTTTAAAAATAAATGAATAAGAACTCACGCATATCAAATATATCATGATTCACTTGTTTTTGCTTTGTAGAAGTATCACAATTTCGTTCATTTGATATGACAGCTGTTGTATTTACATATTCTAGTCAGAGAGAAAAAAAAAAATTCTAAAACATGATTTATATAAATGAAACAATATTGAAATATACACATGTATATTAAATAGCCATTACATTTTGATTCTATTTAGAAATTCTGAGAACTATTTAGTAATTAATGGAATTTTTTTTCTATAAATAATATTTGAGAATAGTAGACTCAATTCACTGAAATCAATACAACTGTATGAATACTAATTCATTTGTTTTTAAGAAAATTTCAGAAGTTAATATTTTTACAATACCTAGTAAAAATGTTTGCATGAAATAAGCATAAATGTTGATTCAATTAACTAATCTTTGTATCAAAACTGGACAATTTAGCAACTTAGTACACAGGATGATTGATATATTGAATTGTATCATAATAGTTAAAACAATTTTAAAAAAATTATAGTTTACTTTCTGCAGCATAAATGCTTATTTTATAGGTGCAAAAGTTCGAGTGGTTCTTTCATTATTTTACATGAAAATAACTTAAAACAAATTTTTTTTGTATTCTGAAAACAAAACGTATAAAAAGTCTAAGTGAATAATCTTGCTTTCTAGAAACAATATAAATCTAATATGTTCAGTTATTTCATTTACCCCAAAGGCAGTTAAAGCTTAAGTAAATAAAATACATTAAGTGTAATGTGTACCTGTTAACCAATAAATTGGCAAAGATTTTGAAAAATTTGGGGCAAAGTTTATTTACACAATTAAACCGCACTTATATTTCATTACTTAAATTCTATTATTTTAACAAAAATAGAAGGGGGGGAAAAACAACCTGATTTTAAAATAAAAGTACTTAACAACAACATTCAGATGGCAGGTAATCCATTTTTAAATCAAGAGACGTGCCTTTTAGCCTTATTTGTTTGATGGAATGGTTTGGAACTGTGAAAATACTCCACTATATGATCTTCCTTAGAAGGCAAGTCCCAAATTTCAATAATTTTTCATAAAAAATATGGGAAAAATAAGGCAACTTACACAGAAAGTTATGCTCGAGCCAAATGTGAGAACGTTCTTTTTTTGGTGAAAATGGCTGCTGAGCAAATACATAAGTACTAAAATATGCAAGACTGATTTCAATACAGTTGAAATTAATTATATCATACTTTTAAGAAGACTCGGCATTTATCAAAATATATTTATTATCAAAAACTCTTGGCATGCAAAATACACAACATTAATAAAGAAAATGAAAAACTTTAGATGTTATCTTTGACATATTCTGTTATGTAAAACACAAACAAAAATTTAAAACCAGAATAATGAAATACTTAATGTAAAAAGTTCACTAAATATGAGGCACAGAGCATGCATAAAGTATAGATGTGTTTGCTTTAGCTAAATAAAACACTATTCCATTCTATATTGAAAATTAGAAATTGTAAAAATTGTTGTTACATTTTTTATAATTAATCTTCAAATGCATTATTTCTTTAAAAAAAATGTTTCAGATTTTAATATTTACTTTTTAGCATCTTCATTAATAAAATGGTACTAGTAGATTGCTATACAATGCATGAGAAAGTACTGACACTCTATATGAATGTAATTATGTATAAATATATGCAGAGGTTGAAATGTTTAATTCAAAAGCTGTGAACAAATACTTTTATATAAATAAGTTGCTAGATACAAGATCAGAGGTTCTAAACCATGGTTTTGTACATTTCATTTCAAATCGAGCAATATGTACATGCATATAAACATGAATGTAATTAAAGGTATAATTAGAGCAGTTTATACATATAAATAAGATGAAAAAGTAACATGGACAAACCTGGTCTAGGCCTTCGATATACAGAAACATAGTTTGTGTTGGTAGTTAGATCAATTAAACTTTCAGGAAAATCTTTTTGAACAGGCGTTGTAGAATGAGAGATAGAAAAATGTTGAAAATTGCAATTAGGTTCTTTCATGGTTGGACTACCCTAGAAAAAAAACAAAGAGAAGATATATATATATTTTCTTTCTAAACATTTTGTCTAGATATTTTTATATTTGTGAAAATATGTATTAGGAAAATCATTGAATGTACCGTAAAATCTGGTGTATAACGTGCACTTTTAACATGAAAAATAAGATCAAAACTTAAGGGTGCACGTTATACACTGGGCATAAAAACTATAGCTTTAAAAATAACGAAAGAGATATGCATAAAGAAAATTTTGCTTCTACATGTATCGAAACACTATTTAAAAGAAATGACTTGCTTAATGAACTAAAAGAGTTGTAGTTCTAGAAGTATACTATTTTTTCAAAAGTCTGGGATAATACCTCGAATAAATTACTTCAAAATATAAGAGCAATGTATACGAATACTTCTGATTTCTTGATAAAAGGGGGTACGCATTATACTGCGAATATACCTAAAAATCAAAAAATTCAGCTAGGAAGTATAGGTACACGTTACATGCCAGATCTTACGGTAATTGAAAAGAAACTTATCCAGTATTTATGAATGTTTGCTTAACAAATTTAAGCATTTTCAAGAAACCCAGATTTAAATTTTTGAAAAAGAATTGCTATATTCCTAAATTAGATATATATTTTAATATAAATGTATTTTTAAAATTATACTTTTCAATGAACAAAAGTGACAAATTTAAAATTCCTTATTGATTAATATGTTGATAAAAAAAGTACAAAAAGAAATTCAGAATACTGTGCATAAAGATGGATAACACAATTCATATACATCTGATTTTAATTGACTTATTCCTTCCTTCCTCAGTGGCTCAACAGCCCAGGGTGGGTCTTGACCTTCTCAAGAAGCCTTTTCCAGGCCAGCCTTCTTCCAGCTTGTGTTTTCCAATTCTTAGTTCTCAAAACTACAAGATCTTTTTCTAGGCCATCAATCCATCCAAGATTTGGCCTGCCCTTTCTTCGTGTGCCAATTGGTTGAGCATTGAAGACTTTAGTGGTGCAATCTTAGTTCATTCTGATAACGTGACCTGCCCATTTTATTTGTTTTATTTTGATGAAGTTAACAATGTCTAATTCATTATATGATTGATAGAGCTCGAAATTTTATCTCCTTTGCCATCTTCTATTTTCCTGAATTCCTCCAAAAATAAATCTTAAAATCTTCGAAAGATCATTCTGCACCTTGACCACGATCTTTGTTTCACTTAATAACTTATTAGAGATTTCAAACTCCTTCATGGCTACAATAAGAGCCCTTCTGATGCTATCATAAGCGGTTTTAAAATCAAATTAAGTAAAAAAACTTTTTTTAAACAAGCTTTTATTTAAATATGCTAAAAAGAATAAAATAAACTTTTTTTACTATCAACTTATAACACCATTACACTTTATAATATAAAAGTTTGTTGCAAGATTTAAGTACTCACATTTACTTAGCTTGAAAATTTTAAAAATTAAAATCAATCAGATCACAAGTTATTTAATTTACTTGTTTGTCTATACAGGTAAATCTCTCCACAAACTTATATATCATAAATTGTGTAATGACGTTTAAGTTAATAGTAAAAAAAGTTT
>BMAV01020630.1:15823-65322 GCA_019973955.1 Trichonephila inaurata madagascariensis | reverse complement strand
TTTTCAATCTTTGTACAGAATTTGGATTATACTGTTCTACAATAGGGGTGAAAAAAAAATTTCATGTAATTTTCTTTATAAATGATGAAGTTATTAAATATTTAATTAAAAATTCGAGTATTTTTTGAAAAATCATAAAAATTTTTGGGGGGCATTTTATTTTTTAAATGATTGATTCTAAAAGAGAAAAGCATGAACTTTTTTAGTGTAAAATACAGATTCATAAACTCGAAAAAAAAAATTCATACAGAACGATTTAGAAATCATTTCATGAAAACGCATTGATTTTGACTCATTTTGCAAAAAATCATAAAAAATAGAAAATATCATTATTTTGTAAAAAGAGATACCGTATCGTAGCGAAAAAAATAACTGATCTTTCCGATTCTGTAATTAATTTTTGTCAGAGATTGATAAAAAGAATTAAATAACTTTTTTAAAAATGTTGAAAAAAATCAGAACTTCTTTAAGCTCAAACCGAAAAGCTGCTCGGCGGGATAAAAAGCGAACAGGGGTAAAACAATTATCCGTTTTAAGGTTTTTAATTAATATTTTTTTAACTAATCGCATTATCGGAATATAAATGGCCAAAACATGCATTGTCATCCAAACTAAACATGTATACAAAATTTCAGCTCAATCGGTTTAAGACATCGGCTTCAAATTTGAGTAGCAAGATTCCACCCGAACAAATTACATTGCAAGTTAAATAAAAGAATGTAAAAAAAGAGGCGACGCATATCAATTCAAAATTCCCTTGTTTTCTCCAAAATCTAACGAATGTTGAATATCTGCTCTGTAGTGGACCTTCCTTTCCGAAATCCAGTTTGGTAGTCTCCAACTGTATTTTCCACTAGTGCAGAAAGTCTGTTAAATAGAATATTTAAGAATACCTTATAACTTGTACAAAGCAGACTGATTCCTCTATAATTTGAACACTGGAGTATATTTCCTTTCTTATGTATCCCAAATTATATTCATTTTCCATCCTTAGGGATTACTTCCTGTTCCCAAATTGTATGAATTAATTTTCCTCCATTTTTCAGTAGCTTAGATGGAACAGTGTCAGGGTTGGGTGCTTTATTGTCTTTAAGTTCATTTATGACTTCAATTACTTCCTCCAGTGATGGTGGATCAACTACACCTTGGCTCTGAGTTTCCGTGCTTCCTGCAAGTTCTTCACAGTCACCATTATCACTGTTAAGTAAGTTATTGAAATGTTCATTCCATCTCCTTAACACTTCAGTTTTATCACTCAAAATATTTCCTTCTCTATTAGGACAAGAGGTGATTCTTGGCTTAAATTCTTTGTGCCCAAGGTTTATTTCTCAAAAGAAAGCTCTGCTTTCATTGGATCCCCTCAAATGTTCCAACGTTTTTAAAAAGACCCTCGAGAAATATCCTTTTTTTCCCCCTATGAGTTCTTTTCTTGCATCTTTGTATGCAATCAATGAGTTTCTTGAATGTCTCTTACTCAGCATTTTACTATGGGCCTCATTCTTCCTCTTTATAGCCATGAAACAATCATTGTCAAACCAGTCCTTTTTACTCTTATTTTTTTACCTTTTGTGCAACTTGGTTACCTGTTTCGATCATTGTTTCCTTTCGTGTATTCCATTTTTTGTCTATACTATCCTCAATCAATAAAAAAATGTTACTTTCTTTGTATTTATTTTCAAGGTGTTCCTAGAATTTTAGCTTTAATGCCTTGTTTTTAAACTGTCAACAGTCAAATTTTTTCAGACATTTTCCATGACTCTTGTATAAAAGGTCTTCATTTGAATTAAAATACAGAAAATATTAGGATTTCTTTCAAATATATTTAAGAAAAATTGACAGAATGATTCTTTAGTTCTTGAAAAGTTCAATACACTCATTAACTATGTTTTAAAGATAATTTCATATTATATCTGATCATAAGTTTTATAAACAAATAAAGGGACCTCAACCTCCAGGTAGCCAGCCAGTAATAGTTTGGTGAATTTATACTTACACTACTTTGAATTGAGTCATAAATAATATTTTTTTAATCAGATATATAGATAATTAAACTATAATAAGTCATGTGGTATTTAAATTTAATCCATGCTACCTAAAATTACAAATATGTTGTTTTAGATTTACAAATTATTGATAATAAATTGTACAGTAATATTCATCATAAAAGAGAAGCTTTTAATTTTACAGTTATAAAAGCCCCTAATTTAAATAGTAATTTACATTTATCAATATTTAGAAATGTAATATTCAACTTTTTTTGCAAAGAAATGATTTAACTACATATAATATTGAAAAAAAACTCGACAATAGGAAACTAATAAATTTTATAATGTATAATTAATTAATTAAAAAGTATCACATGCATTTAAAAAATCTTTAAAACCTATATACAACAAGGATTTAATCATCATTTATAAGTTGGGATTCATAATTTTCAAATCCATTACACAATAACAGCTAATTAATGGTCTAGGTACGACGCAAGTTTCTGTATGTTTCTATTATCATTTAACTTTTATTACTTTAAGTTATTTATGTTTATTTTACTTACTTTGGGATACACATAAAAAGCACACAATTTACACTCTTCTAAATTGTAATACTTTTCATTGCCAATCAATCGGTAACCAACCAAATAATTAAAATATTTTTTTCTGAGTACTTGAATTATTCATGTGTTAATTTTAGAATTTAATTGAAATCTTTTCCAGAGATATAGAGGGTTGGTAAATGTTTAAGTACTCGCCTGGAAGTTGTGTCAATTTTTAATAATTAAGACATCTTGTGCTGGGTGATGATTTTTTAGTATTGAAGATTTGTTTAAACTTTTAAGTCTGTTGGTGATTGTTTTTACATTTGGCTTGTGCCAATTTCCACAGGCTCTTATCTTTATAAGCCTGTGGAAAGCCTTTTATTACCTAGCCATTCTACTATTTTAATATGTTGGTGTCTTGATACTTCTGAAATCTTATGACAGGGAATATCTCAGTTTTTAAATTTTAGTTTTTGGATATGCCCATAATTAGCCTACCAAGTTGTAATAGGTGGAAGGTTGGAATGATCAAATTCATCAGTCACTCATTTATTAGTCCTATATCCGAGATTGCACTTTGCTCACTTCCAAATTTAAACTAAATGTCATCCTTTTTAATTGCTTCACCATTTGGATTTTCAATCCCAATATTTCACAAAAATATTTTTCATGAATATATTTGTGTTTCACCTTAATGTGTTCGTGTATATTTTTTTTCAGAAAGGAAAATTATAGAAATATTTTTATACTACATAAAATAACACTACTACGTAAATTATTACTCATTCTTAAATTGGCATTTTTTAAAATTTTCTTTATAACACCCTTTTATAAGCTTCACTTGTATGTAACGGAATCTTTGAACTGAATTTTTACCCACTTTAAAAGGTCAGATTAATTCGAAATTTTGCTCACTTGTTCAGGACCGATGACAATACAATAATTTAATAATTTTGTTCCTCTGCTCTTATCAGGATTAACGATCTCCTATTTTCAGATCCCATTTCCAGATTTGGGGACTTAAAGATTAAGTTACAACTTAGTTCGATTAACTATAAAAGGGTATTTTTTTAGTTTTTTTAAACTTTATTTCCCAACAACATTTCTGTGATTAATATAGAACACAATTCTGCATGTTGCAAATATTTTAAAATAATAAGTATTCTTCTCTTCCTCATCTTAAGTAAGGTTTCAAAAACCATTTAATCCTTTTTTTAAAATAACACTTCATCTTATTAATTATATTTCTAAATAAAGTAAAACTTACTGAGAAAATTGATGATGCAATCAAATTGTACCTTATTCAACATACAAAAAGATCTCAATTTTAGTTGTAATATTTATTTCACACATTGTTTAACAACATCTAAAAATATCTTTTCTCATGCTAATACCAAAATGTCACATTTCATGAATATTTCAACAAAACTACAAGAATTAATATAACTACAAGAATAATAAAAAATCATTTATGGAGTAATATTTTAGAAAGACAGAAACACAACGTTTAAGTACACTACCTCAGATGTACTTTTTAAAGATACATTGTCTAAAAATGCAGCATTTGCAATTACATCTGGTGGTACTTTTCCTGGCAGATCATTGTAGTACTCGGGATCATCTCGTGATGGTATTAAATTTCCATTTGTCACAGAAGCTTGATGACTAATAAGATAAGGGGGAATTTTTAATCAAAATTTTAAATTTTCACATAGTCACTTGTTGAAATGTATTCTTTGGCAAGTTTACACATAGAATTCCAATTTAATATGTAAATATCAATTTTTTAAGAAACACATTTGCAATACTTTTACTGTAACGAATACAGTAAGATTATGTAGCTGGTAAAGAAAACATTCAATTGATTGCTATGTTAAAAATAACTTGTACCTCCATTTCAATATTAAATTTTTAAAAAATTTTACTTATTCAAAAAACGTGATGTAAATTTGTTATATGTATCTTATAACCAACCTTTGATTTTTTAAAATCCAACAGCCTTAAACTGAAATTGTTTTGACACACATATACTGTAGAATCTGGCATATAATGTGAACTTTTAACACAAAAAATAAGATTGAAATTTACGGGTGCATGGTTATACGCCAGGTACAAAAATGAAAGGTTTAAAAATAAGGGGAAAAAAGATAAATCTTAGAAAAAAATTATTCTTTTACATGCATTGAGAAATAGTGTTTATTTAAAAGAAATGACATTCCTAATGAACTTAAAAAGATTGTGTAGTTCTAAAAGTATACCATTTTTTTTCTAACCCTTTGAATAATACCTTGAAAAAATGACTTAAAAACATAAAAGCATTGCACATGTACATTTCAGGTGTCCCCGCAAAAAAGAGGGTGCGCATGTTAAAAGGTGAATATGTTGAAAAACTAAAAATTGCAGCTTGAAAATATAGGTGCACAATATACGGAGGTGTCCATTATATGCCAGATTTTACGGTATTTTAATTAAAATATTTTCAGAAGTAGTTAAAACTCCTAATAAAGAGAAAAGTGCTTTATTTGGAAGTGAAAAATAAGTTATATTTTATTTTAATTTAAAGAACAAAATAATTGTGTTTCAAAATGAGAATTTTCAATATTAATATAATTGAATACCCTGAAAATTTCAAACCTCAAAACATTCAAAGAATTGAAATGTAAATTTAAAATTCCTATTTGAGTCCCCTCTTTAAAAATCAGTCTAAAAATCTTACAATTATAAAAAAAAGTAATAAAAAAAAAAATCGAGTATTTTAATTAGATTACAAATCATAAATAACAAATCACATATGATGAACTTTAAGGATCAAAAGTGAAATTACTGATAATTTTCACACATAAAATTTCAGTGATTTAAAATATGTAATTTAATAATTGATAAGATATTATAGTAGCAAAACATGCACATTTGACTTAAATTGTCTTATAATATACTCATGCCCTTAAATTAAGGATAATTCATATTCATGCAGAAATCAAACTATAAAAGAAATATATCACCCATAAAATGACTACATACATCCTTAAGAATCATATGCAAATGGCAGGAAGCCACCAGATGATACCGATAGTATGTCACAATGAAAAGAGTGTAAGAGAGGGATAAAAAAAAAAGAATACAGGCAAAGATGTAAAATTGTTTACAAGAGTTTTATAAGCCTTTCAATGAAATAACTGTATAGTTATGACACAAAGAACGCATTTGGATGATTTTTTACGTGGTAGAATTATCAACCAGCTGGAATGTGGGCATACCAAGCAGGAAGTATACAAGGAACTTGGAATCGCCCAGAGTGTCATCTCAAGGCTTTAGCAACAATTCCAAGATGATGGTAATGTGAGTAGACATTACAGCACAAAATCGCCTCTGAGTTACAATGCTAAATAAACCCAGTATTTGGCAGTTACTGCCAAAATAAACAGTCGGTGCACAGCATCAGACCTGTCTTGTCAACTATCTTTAGCCATTAGTATGACAGTTTCAAGGTAGAACGTGTACAGACCTTTAAGGCAAATTGGTCTACCAATTTAACCAATGGCACACATGCCATCAATGGTGCATAACATATTTTGGGCATGCCAGTGATCAAAATGGTTTGCATTTTATTTTAAAATAACAAAGTTTACTATGAAATATTACAAACGAGAGTGATTGGTCGCGGGGCGGTGGGGAGAAAACTTGTTTGTTATTGTCTTGCCTTAATTACATCATGGACTACAGTTGTTTCTGATGCAAAGTTTGTCTATGCATAGCATAGTCAATTTTGTTGACACAACTGTATTTTAAAGTTTATTTGTGTTAAATTTACGATTTTTAACTGTTATTTAACATGGCTAGTTCAGCAAAAGAACAAAAAGTGCAAGAAAGTAAGTGTAACAGAGAATTTCAAACTTGGCAAATCTAGAAATATGGCATTATTAGTAAAGGTGACAGAGCGGTGCGTGTTTTATGTTCTGAAACAGTGGTATGTAGAACATAGTTTATAAAACGGTATTTTGAAACAAATCACAAATCCTCTTGTCAAAAAAGAGAACCACAGCAAACAATTAATTGCTTAGAAACATTTTGACTCTAATTCAGCATGCAATTGACTAAAGGTAACATCTTACAATCCTGAAATAAGTTATTTGTCATTCAATCTGCAGCAACAGAAGTCACACTAATGTTACTTTAATTTGAGTTACATGTATAACTAAAACATTTACAACTGTACAGTACCAAAAGTAATTTTTTGTAGTATAAATAAGGAGTTTTCAGTTGTTCGCATTTAGTTTTATTATTTTCCCAATAATCACAAGTCAAAATTATTTGACAGCACGTTTATATCTCATTAAACACTTTTTTAGAAAAAATGGCACGTTGATCTATAAAGATTTGCTACCCCTGGTCTATATGCTCGTAGACCTGTCAAATGTGTTCCACTTACTGCAACTCACTGTTTCCTGGAGTAGAGAGCATGCATTGTGGACATCATAACAGTGGGCTTGTGTGATGTTTTCCGACAAGTCCAGGTACCTGTTACCACCAAAAGAACATCATTAAACAACACCATTTCGGTACTGCAGGATTGCTCCTTTGGGGGGGGGATTATTCTGGGTTCCAGATCTGACCAGCATGTTCAAATTAGAACCATGACAGGCCTATTCTGTCAGGATGACATTCTAGAATAACATGAACATTTGTTTTGAAGGCACCATGGATGCAGAATTTGTGTTTATGGATGACAATGCCCGTCCTCTCTATGCAAACGAATGTCTTCAATTGGAGGATATCACCCGTATAGACTGAATAGCATTATCACCAGACTTGAATCCAGTAGAGCATGTGTGGGATATACTTGGCTGACAAGTTGCAGCTCATCAACCACCTCTCACATGTCTACCGAAACTTCTGAGAGCATTGCTAAATGAGTGATGTAATATTCCTCAAGTTCATATCGATAATTTGATACTCAGCATGCCTAGGCACTATACGAGCTGTATTGCATTGTTTGGGAGACATACTATGTATTAACCATTATCCCAAGCATGTAATATTGATTTTTGTAAATAGGTTGTTTTTTTTGTTATTAGCCGCAGGGAGCAAAAATCATAATTTTTATTAATGATATCAGACATTTAGCATCTTTCTTCCTCTTTACCTTTTGTTTAATAAAAAGACTTTACAAATAAGTCACATTTAATTTGCTTCTGACTCTTTGTTTGCCTGAACTTGCATTATCCTTAATTTATGGACACGAGTGAATATAATTAATAATCTTAAATATTCAAACCATTTTTTTCTCAAATAGAGAATATTAAAAATTTAACACACAAATCAGAAAAAAGCATCCGCTTAAGTGAACACTGCAATACAAATTCTAAGAATGTATTACTTCATTTACTTTAGAATACTTCTATATATTTTGTTCAGTAAGCATGTTTCTTTTTTAATTTCTTAAAAATACATTTAGACAAAATTCCATGTAAAATATAAAATTATCTTTTAAAAGGTCTGAAATTCTTCCTCTTTTTTCAGTGTTTTACTTAACCACCCTGAAATGAAGTATCCCAAACAAATATTTAGATGCCACTAAGAAATGGCTACTTACATGTAACAATTTCCTACCTTATGATATTAAGTTAAAGACAGACAAAATTTAAAAACATTATATGCATGCACTTATTCTGAATAGAGTAAACAATACTTGCAGCTATCTAGAGGACCTTTGGATGAATCGTTAAACACCTTCATCAACAAAATAATACAATTATACATTATTTCCTTGAAATAAGTACAAAAAGCCATAAGTTCATTAGCTTTCTTATAAACAGTACTGTATTAGGATTTCTTTTAAATTTAAGAGAAGACAGGTTTATTGTGGTAAATACATTCGATTGAAAAAGAATCTAAATCCTAGACCATCTTGAAAAATCTAATTGGAATACTGTATATATACAACATGTAAATTTAATTGTTTCCAAATAAAATCAAGCATGCTTAAGTTGTAAAATGTTTGAGAAAAATATCTTATTCCTGAGTGACTGAGATAATAGCACTTTTAACTAAGAATTAAGTAATTTTGAAGAATGTCTCAAACATATTTACTAATACAAGAAAATCAGCAGACAAATATAAGTGCAGAATAAATAAAAATGTAGGAAAAATAATATGTGGCAAATGTGTATTTTAAACTTAAGTACCAATATAATTATTAATATAAAAACATAAAATATTATTTGAAATATAAATTTACAAGATGAAATTCTATGAAGTAAAAGAATCTGATTTTACTTTGGTAAACCTAATTTCAATATCAATCCTTTATTAATAATTGTATAACAGATATAAAATATTTACTGTTCAGTTTCACTTCTGACAGATGGAGTCCTTTTTAGAAATTGCTTATAACGCAACTCAAAAGCTTGACCAATGGTAGTTATAACATCCTGTGCAAGACCCCCACCACATTCCAGAACAAAACATGCTCTGCCATAACGCTGATCTTTGGCAACATATGAAACAAAATCCATTGTATCCTAGGAAATTAACAAAAAGTCATCAGAACTAGAAAATTAAAAAATTGTATCAATTACATAAATTTTAAACCAATAGTAACAAATCAATTTAGTTCTAAAAAAATTTAATCACTCAACAATGTGTTTTATATAATTTAAACAAGATAAAATAATAATAAGGAACACAATAGAGTATTCATTGTAATAAAAAAATATAAATACTTAAAAAAATTAGATTTGGAATACCATTTTTAAGAAAATTATCAAAACAAATGCACATGGTTTAAAATAGATATAATTTTAATAATCTATAACTATTTAAAATGTATATTAAATAAGGACATATAAACAAATATTACACAAATGTTATATATCAATATTTTAAATAAAAATGTAGGACAAATAAGACAATTATATATTTTAAGTGGCAAAAAAAAATTGTTATCAGCATTTTTTTTAATTTCCAAGGAACATTAGTTTCCAAGAAAAATTGAAAGGAAATTTGTAACTATATTTCAGCCAGTCTGCATTTCAATAGAAAATTTCATTTTAGCAGATATTCATATAAAATTTAGCAGACAGACAGCTTACACAATACATGAATAACTAAAATGATTTTCATTTATAAGTTCTTCATGTATTAAGTAATGTGAGTTTTTTCTGGGAGGGAGAAGGGTAAAATTTTCACTGTGGAAACAACACTTTATTTTATAGACAGATCAAAACATTTTACTTTCCAAGCCAGTGCAGGAAATACATCAGTTATTATCAAAACTAAATTTAACATTCAAGTCAAATAGAAATAATAAAAAATCTTTAATAGTAGAAATACATACAAAAACCATGGTTATTCTTTTTATTACTTATTTAATTATTACTTTAATTAATTATTACTTACTTTATTTACTTTTTGAACAATACAAACGAATGCAAATAATCTAATAAACCTAACAATGCATCTGAAGAAAACTTCCAAGTAAATTAATCAGCTGCTTTGTGCCAAAAACACAGTATAAATATTTGCTTTTCCATAAGCCAGGTATTTAAAAATTTAGAGCAAAAATTGTAATAAGTTGTTTACAGTAATGATAGGCAAATGATGCTTTCTCTAGTCTTACTACTTCTTGTTAGCATTAAATATAGCAGCAGTGATATTAATCTTAGTACTTTGCTGTAATAATAGTTTCACATGGTATCCATTCCTGCGAAAAATTTTTGCATAGCACAAGTTCTTCAGTTTCAATTCAACAAGTTCTTTTTTTCAGTGTGAATTTTGAATCTTGTATACTACCAAATTGATTACAAATTAAATCATGTTTTCTTTCTACCATATTATATGTGTACAATAAAAAAGTTTTGTTCCCTCCTGGTGCTGTAGTTTTAATGACCAACAGTGTACCTTGAGATGCAACTCAAGTAACAATTATTCTTACATTACAATATATTTCAATGAGACAGGGTTAAATCGAAATACATATATTGCAGCAAAAATGAAAAGTTAGCTATTAAAAATATTTAAGACATACTTAGATTTTAACACATTTTAATTTATTTAATCATATAGTTAAATAAATAACACCTTAAATAATTTAACTTGTTTAGAATTTAGATAATTATTACAATAATACACATTAGTCACAAAAATATAAACAAAATATAATTAAACTTATAAAATTTATATAATAAATCAAATATTTTTAAGATATATTTACTTGTCTTAATGATAAACATATTAAAATATAATAGAGCAGATATAATAAAATCCAACAATCAAGTGTAATACTAAATATTTTGAATAGTGTGTACATATGAACAAAACAGTCACACACTTACAGCATCTCCACCAGAGGCAAATGATATTTTTGGCATTTCATGATAAGCAATTACCTTCAAAGGAAAAAAAAAATTAGTATTTTATAATAAACACATACGTTTCTTAACTTAAATAAATCAAAATACTTAAAATCAAGCATAATTCCTTTAAATTTTAAACCATCTGATGTAAAAGTATTCATTTTTTTTTTTTGGAATAGATTATGAATTTTATGATTTTGATTTTATGTGAATAAAATTTATTGAACTATATTTCATGAAAAACTGATTCTCTTTCCTTTCCTGTTAGAAATGTCAACATAACAGGCACAGCTAAAAATATTCTACAACTTCCACATCAGTTGAAATGGTGATGCACCTGCCAACTACATTGAAGAGCTTTACAAAACAAATGCATATTTCAGAAATTTATCAGTTGTAAAAAATTAGTTGCTACTATTAAAGTTCCTGCCATTGTGTATTTCTATATCTAATAGTATGAAAAATATGACAGCACACACAAATTCTCCTATGATAGCACTGTAAGAGATTATCAAGCTAAAAACCAGAAAAAATTAATTTTTCTAAATAAATGTACATATGGATAGTTATTTTGTAATATCTAACCTTGATTAAAAAGAGCAATATAAAAACTATAATAAATATTATAATTATTAATAGTTTAACTACATATTAAAATTAATTATTTACCAGTTATATAAAAAAAATTTTATCTAATAAATAGCATTAATAGTTTTAATTGACTACATCTGCATGGTTCCATAACAATATTACTGTACAAAATACAATACTTAATAAAGAAAATATTTATGAATACTTTATTATTGAAATTACTTAGTAGTTTGACAATTCTTTTAGTAAAAAATGTGATTTAAAATCAAACATGACATACATATATATTTAAACTACTACTAAAACTAAACTCAGCGACACAACAGCCAAAGAGGACCAAGGCCTACTGTGCCCATCTCAGTATATGTGACCATTGGGCGCTGAGGTGCATAAGCAGATTTCCTGATCAGGTGGCCAGTCTGAAGCAAAACCCCCACTGTTTAGTCCCCAAGCTAGCTTGGTACTCATTTATCAACCCACTGGAGGGATGAAAGGCTGAGTTGATCTTGCCCAGACTGAGGATAGAGCCCCGAACCTGTGGTGTGGAAGCGCGATATGTTACCACTCAGCCTTACATATATATTTGTACAGCCAAATTTTGAGTTTTAATTACTTTTTAAAAACTTTCTGTGCTTTAAGTGAAAATTTCAATACCATAGATTTAAACATATTAGACAAAGTTTTCATTAAGCTTTTGGATGTTGCCACCTTAAAAATTCCTCAAAGTATAAATATCAGGTTTTCCTTTGTGCTTTTTATTTTTTTTCTATTTTCCTAAGCTTGATATTCATAATTCGAAGTGTGTAAGTGTCTCTTAATCTCCAGATTTAAGTGAAATTGCCAACTCTATATTTAAAAAAAAAATTCAACTTATTCCTTTTTATGGAAAGGACAGCAGTCAGAAAATAACCTTGTTTTAAGTGCTATGAATGATACTTCATTTCTAACAGCAATGATTCAAATCAAGAACAGATTTGCATCTATAACTTTACATAATAGAATTTAATGCCGCCAATTTCTTATACCAGCAGTATATAAATTGAATGTCTGTGATAAAAAGCAGAAAACAGTTTTTCCAATTGATATTCATTTCTTCCAAATCAAAATATGAGTTGATTATAGCCTTCAATACTTTACTTTCAAAATATTTTCCTCTACACAGTTTAACGACATGTGAATTTGGACAACAAATTTTTCATCTTAAAGTAATTTTAACCCTTTCTTTCATTATAAACAAATTCGCTAATCTCATTTTAAAAATTCAAATTGTTGTGGAAGGTAGGGAGACAGAAAAAATATGTTCAAAGTGCAGAATCCACAAGCTTATGGAAATTGTGATGCCAATTGTTAAAACAATGTTACATGAAACAATGAAATTCGTTTATTCAAATGATAAAAAGATGTTGCCAAATGCTACAATATGCAATCACCAATGTTCAAACACAATAACAAAACAGCATTTGGTGATACTTTTTAAAGTCCCAGCGTTTTTAGATTTGATGAAATTAATTGACAATATGTAAGTACCCAATTGTAAAGCTTTTCTTTAATGAAATGAGTGCCATTTATTACAAGTACTTACTTCACCAGTTTCCATTGAAACAAGATTTAAATATGAGCTTGTAATGGTCAAGTTAACATTAGCACCAGCATGATCCATGTTTGGTTTCTCAGCCAACATTTTTAACAGGCGTTTATCAATCTTTAAGGAATAATAACAATAATTATTTCAAAATATTTTTAAAAATCAAAAAGTACCAAAACAAATTTTATAATTAGTAATTCCACTTACTTTTCTTTTTTTATCAGGAGTTTTTAAGCCAGCTATTTCACACAGCTTATTAATACATTCCCTTAAAAATAAATAAAATTTTTACATGTATTGCAAATTTAATAACCATCAATCGTTATAGTGTAAAATATGTCCCTCTAGATTTTTTTTTTTGTTTTGTGTGTTTTTAATTTTATGGGACAATAATTTTATTCAGGCAAATTGTTTATTCTAGTAATCCTGCTACCAATTATGGAATTATTCCAATAAAGTCCCCCGGTCCAGTTCACTATTTAAAACACAGCAAGTGTTTTTAAAAAAAAACATTTAATTGTTGAAAATGAATAGATCAAAGATGAAATCATAATGCACTTTCTTGTAAAAATTTGTATAATTCCATTTTCTTCTCCGGTTAATTTTCTGCTGTTCCAGAAATTTGTATACTTTATGTTCCTTGTTGACTAAAATAACTGAATGGACTGTAAATTTAACAAATATTAATAAGCAAAACGGATTCCAAACATATGGGATCACTAAAATTTTTGAACTAATTACAAAAAGGTTAAAACTTGTCTCAGAGCTAAATCTATACAAATGAAAAATATATATGATACAATGATGAGTTTGAATACCAAAGGTTCAATTTGCAAATGTGACGGGCATTTTACTAAGAAGGATTTGATTGATGATTTGATTGGGGGATACCACAAAAGAAGAATGAGCCCTGAATTAGGTAGATCCTAATTTTAATGATAACAAATATGAAGATGTAAAAGCCAACTGTGATTTCATTTCTTTTGAGATTAACGTTTCAGACAGAAATGTATAAAGAACAAGACTCCTTCAGTACATCTATAACAATCACCTCATATGAGATTCAATTCCATATTCTAAAGTTTGATTTTATATGATACAGGATGCAAAAAAACAATGTAAATGAGTGATATAGCATCTTTCTCAAAGATCTAAAACAGCGCTCCTCCTCGTTTGAATTAAATTCTAACAAAAAATAGGTCTTTTGTTTTTTAGGAAAGGTATAATCCATAGCTCATAACATTTAAATATTTCTCTCTTTAATCTGCTAAATTCCAATAATTTTCTTCTGAAAATATAGAAGTTTCTAGTTTATACTGCAATTACTTTGTTTGGAATTTGCTGTTTATAAATGACTACTGCTATTTATTGATAGTTTGGAAACCGTTCTTAAGGAATCACCAAAAATATCACCAACTTTGTCAAGAGGTACTTTATTCCATACTTTAACCATATCATTAACCAATTGATTTTAACTACATTTAACATCATAAGTATTTAAAATCATAAAACCCTGTTTCAAATTACATATGACAGACTTAAAGCAGAATCTGTAAGAAATTGTTTCGAAATTATTGTTTCTTACTTGGCAATCAATGACCGTGTATCAAAATCTAAGCTCTTCATTGAAGTATTCACTTCCAAGCAGCCAATATACTATAAAAAACAAGATGGCATAAACTTTCAGACACACATGAAACATAAAAACTTTTTTTTACTTCATTCAGTAATTCCTTTTATTACCTTTTAAAATTTAAAAGTCACTAAAATCAAGATATTAAATATTTTTTTTAAAAAAAAACCATTAAAAAAACAAATAGTCTGCAAATATGTCAACAAAAATTCAAAACCTAGTAAAATTTGTAATCTAAAAAATAAATCTAAAAATTTACTTCAAATAAGTTTTTCCTTTATGAATGAACTATGAAATAAAACTTGAATGAATACCTAAAATTAATATGTTATCTAATTTGAATATAACTATTAGAGAGGATTTTTAAAAAAATCAGCCTGCTGATATTTTCTTTTATTTTAAAAACTTATTTGATCTTATTTTAAATATAAGCTAAACAGTATAATTAAAAATAAGAAACTAAACTTCATATAACTGAATTAGTTTAAAATATTGCAACACAAATATATATATATATATATATATATATATATAATTACAAAATTTAAATGAAAATTTTGATGTTATATCACTAGATTAGAATGGAGATGAATTTAATTTCTTCCTAAATTTAAAAATAGATACAAGCAATATGACTTTTAAAATAACTTTGCTGAACAATAATAGAAATATTACAAGAATTCCGAATCAGGAAGTACAGTATGCCAAATTAACAAATATAAGTATATATTTTTTTATAGGTTGAAATTATATAAAACGATTATAACACAATCATGACATCCGACCTTATGTCTATAATTTTTTGTAATGTTTTGAATTTAATCCAATAAGTAAAGAAGGTACAATTCAGATAGGAAGGAGAAATGGCCTTGAGACTGTAATCACAGTACCCTTATAAATATCACATATATCATGAGGAATATAAAAAGTACAATTGTAAAAATATTTAGAAGATAATAAAAAACAAATACTAGGCTACGCACAGCTCCAAACTAGAATATTTTGAGGTAATGAACATATAAGAAAATATACTTACTCTAACTCCATAACTAATTCCACTATCTGCAATTTTTTTATCAGGATGTAACCATCCACGAACAGGCTTATTCATAAAATTTCCTCCTTGATTCCAATCCTCCATCTCAATTTTGTCAGTTACTCATTTGTCTAATGGAAATGACAGTAGTACTTCAAATGCTGAAACCATGTTTTCTAAAACCAAAATTTTTTTGTAATACATAAAATTTGTAAACATAAATCGTTCATATTCATGTTCACAGTAAAAAAAATTGTACTTTTTTTTTCATTCAAGAAACATTAACTAAAAGGATTTGATAATCTATTCTTTTTTGAAAGTTAAAATGAAACTGTTGTTTAGAATTAGTCACCAATTTTAATATCACAAAGCGACAAGACAACAAAATGTTTATTCATAATATTCAAAAAAACTTTATTTTTTTTTTAAAAAATTCAAACAAAATATAACGATCATACCTTTTACATTTAGCGCTCAATATCGTGATGACATTTCAAAAGTTCTCGAAAATTTTATTCACATGGCTACATTCTTAAGTTATGCGTCACAAACGCAGTGTTCTCAATCAGTGTTATTTCCACTAATTAACAGAGAGTACATCGTGAAAAGGAAAAGAAAAAAAAAGAGAAAGTGTTCGATAAAGTTATTGGAGCAAACAATACAGAACACTAGTTTTCGGGAAAACAAAATAAGAGTTCGTTTCACATACAGCGGATGTGCCAAATTACAGAACCGGAAATACCCTTCTTAAGATATTTGCAACGAGTTTCTGCTTAGAAAAATACTTATTTGAGTTATTAAAATTTGTAAATTATGCTGGGGTAAATCAGGAATCTAAGCAAAAAATCATGAAATTTAGCAGTCATATATTAATACGGTTATTGAACTACATCGTCCTACGATCATCTGCTGTTCATTAGAAAGCAAATCACACATGACAGAATGTTTACAAAATACAAATTTAAAGGCAACAGAGAAACTGTCTGAATCAACAAATGGGTCAAATGGTAATGGTCTAAGCTCTCAAAAAAAAGTGAGATATTAAGTAATAGATAACGTCAATACTTTAACTTTAGAAATTTGGTTGATACGAAAAGAATGTTATTTGTATAATATAACTCATTTTACTAACCTAACTCATAACTACTTCATTTTCTTATTGAGAGTTTACGAAAGAGTTTTGAGCCCAAGTATATCCTTAAATTTGTTGGCCTCGAGGAAAATAGGCCCTGAAAGTAAATAAAAAAAAAGAATTATTATAATCATCGCACAGAATCAATTTTCTTTTTCTGTTAGTATTTTATTTAATAAATTTATTGCTTTTACGTAGAATAACTTGAATTAACACATTTAAAATAAAATTATAAGCACTCCAATCCCTTAACCTACGGTTATGAGCTATTAAAATGTTTCAGTTTCGGTGTAGACGAAAGATAAACAAAATTTCAATGTATTAATGTATTACCGTTTTAACTATTTATAAGTGAATTTTTTTTTTGAATTTTTCAAGATTACACATAATGATAATTTATTTCTTTACATGAATTTTTCGAGTGTTTATGTGGCTCACGACATTCTCCTTTTTTTAAAAGTTTTTTTGTCCGAATATTAAAAAATTTTCCTAAACAATACTTTTATACTATTCATCATTGTAATTTAATGTATAGGCCCTCTTTTCATCATCGATCTCTTTTCCTTGTTTTTTAATTTGAATGCAAGAATGAAAGGACTGAGATATCGCAAGAATATTATAATTGAAATATTCAATTGGTATTTTAAATTTTATTTGAAGTTCAGTAGTTGATTAGAAAATAATTTTATTTGGATATACTGCATTTTTTGCAGGAATTGAAACTTTTTCAGAAAATCTTTTTAAAATTTTCTGTGAATTTAAGCATTTTATTCAATGCCGCATAAATTGCAAGTTTTGCTGTATATATTGTTTTCGAATTTGATGTTCTCTGAAAACTTATAATGTTACTAAAACAGCATTTGCTGACATTGGGCTCTTTTTATGCAAAGTAGTTTTTTTTCTTTCTACATTATCAAAATGTGTACTATATACAAAATCATTTGAATTCAAATTTATACTTGTATTATTTATATTTGTAGATTTAAGAACTGAATACTCAATCCAACATCTTGTAGTCTGTCGCAATAACTTTTATCTTAGTGATTTTTGTTGCTAAGTGAAGAGCTTAGCAATATTTCATCAAACTCATGAAAAACATGTTATAAAAATCTAACATGATATTTTAATAACTGATTCATAAACATCTTTTTGTTCAATCTATTGTTATAATTACTGACCAGTAAAGAATCAAAATTCTCCAGATAAATGAACAGGAGATTGTGTTTTTTGTAAAAAAGATGGGTACTTATTAATAATATGGACCATGGATCAATAACTTTCTCTCGGATATTATCTAATAGAAGATAATCCATTGAGAGTTTCTGTTTGGGGATGTTATCCGATAAAATATATTCACTATAAACACAATGATAAAACCAAATTGAGTGTGTTCTTTAAGTATTGTTGTGTGTTTAGCTTCAAGGTCCACATAACCTGTAAGATATTAGGAAATACTATATGGTTCTTATGATTGCATCAATAATAAAAATATTATCTTTATTGTAAATCAATGCATTGTGATGATTCATTCTGAAATAAAAATATACTAGTGTTGTTTCTGTTTGATAACTTATATAAAAACCAATTTCAGTTATAGCAGATTTTGCATTCAGTTTAGCTAATGCTCATTATTAAGTTGTCAGGGATAAGGATTTAAGTTATTTTTTCTATATAAATTATTTGTTGAAATTATAGTCTTAATTATTTAACTCAATAGATCCAATAAGTTAAAAGATGCTAATTTATATTGTAGTTTGAAGTTGAAAATCTCTTCCATAATAATGCATACATATGTGATTATACTAATTCAATTTAATATTATAAGTAAATTAAGACAAAAGATAAAGTAGTCTGAAAAATCTCTTTTTATTCAGATAAAATAACTAGATAATAAATTATATATAATGTTATTTAGATGGCTAAATATTACATAGATAAATATTGTGTATAATATATTCACAGTCTGAATCTATTATGTATCATTTAAAAAAAATATCAGAATTGTTGACAATTTCTACTATATATTTTTAAGCAATACAGATTGCTATCATGAATAGAAAATTCATAGCAGTTGTAAATTCTGCTTATATTTATGATGAACAAATTTAAATTACATGAATGTAAAGGTTTTGTATTGGTATATTTGAATACACATGAATATTGAAGCAAATAAATAATATTAAAATCTTACTATTTAAGCTGTAAAAGACACACTTTACTTTGAGTGTGTACATAATTATAAGTATTTCTCTTTTTTTTATAGAGCAAATGCTGATAAATGAAACAAATGTCTTCCATGTTCACCATTTTGCCTAAGAATGGCTGATCCTTTGTCTGGCATTGCAATTATTATATGCATAGCATTTGGAGTATTAGTAAGTACAAAATCTAAAATTCTTTGATTCTTAGTTTTTATGTACATTGATGAATAATATTTTAATTTGTTGTTTGTGATATTTGTTTTCATTGTATTTTTTCCCTCATCTTCTTTCAAAACATATAGTTACAGTTGGTTTATTTGAAACAGTTGATCAAAAATAAATAATTGTATTGTATGTCTTTCATTTTACATACATATGTAATTTGTTTTATGATAATGAAATTACTAGGATTAATTCTTTCTTAGTTCTTTTTAAAATGTCTACTATTATTTAACCACTTTTTTCTTTTAAATTATAAAAATCAAGAGAATTTTTATAAATCTAAATGTGGTGGATCCACATTTCAAATAAATAATTTTGATTGATTGTTTATTCGTTTATTGTCATTGTCAAACTGTTGGTTACGAAAAAGAAGCTCCAAATTGTTTAAATGTTCAACACCTTTGTTAAGAATACTAATTTCATGAACAAAAGTATTCACTTGGTTCCTAAGTATCGGGTTGGAGGGAAAGTTCTGTCCTATTTTAAAGAAAACATTTGAATGCATTTATAAAAATATGTGTTTAATATTAATCAATTATATATGCCCCATTATTTGTTACAACTTGTTGCCATCTTTCAGGTAACATATAAATTTCTATTTTGTAGAAGTTCTCGTCCTTGGAGTTAAAATAGTCAGCAACTGCCTTAGAAACACTTTCAAAAGAAACACTTTTTTTTCGTTAGATAATTTTGCAGAGATCTGAACAGGTAATAATAAAATGGTGCAATGTCAGGTGAATACGGTGGATGACCAAGGACTTCCCATCCTAACGTATTCAGTTTTTGTTGTGTCACCATTGCAGTATGTGGTTGAGTGTTACCGTGGTGGAACACTATTCCTTTTCTGGAGGCTAATGCTGGCCTTTTTTCTTTGATAGCTGCATTCATTTTATCCAGTCGATTGCAGTAGAGATCCACGTTGATGGTTTTTCCCTGTTTCAGCAACTCGTAGTACACTGGACCTTTCCTGTCCCACCACAAACAAAGCAGTACTTTTCGTTGATGGATTCTTGGTTTTGCAACTGTTGCAGATGATGTTCCTGGTTTGCAGTAAGATTTTTTTCTCTTAATATTCTCGTAAAGAATCCACTTTTCATCTCCAGTAATCAGCTTGTCCAAAAACGGCTCCACATTGTGTCTAATCAGATGTGATGAACACATTCTTACACGATCAGACAAATTCTTTTCCGTTAATTCATGTGGAACCCAAACACTTCGCTTTAACAGAAACCCAAGAGATTTAATGTGATCTACAACAGTTGTATGATGAATGCCAAACTCTTCTGCAATTTCTTGACTTGTTAAATGTGGATTACTTTCCAACATGGATCGCAAAACATCATTATCAATCTTGGATGGTCATCCAGATCGATTATTTTCTTGGAGGCTCAGTTCCCTGGAACGAAATTTGCTAAACCATCTTTGACAAGTACGAACATTTACAATATCTTTTCCAAATACTGCACATAAATTTTTACATGCAACCAATGTGTTGCTTCCTTTTTGGAATTTATACAAAATGCAGTGTCATAAATGCATTTTATCTACTGACACGTTTTTCACTTTAAATATTACAAGTAAATGATGAACTGTAAAAAAATGACTCTTTTTATATTATACAGCATCTAAATAAACAAAAAAAATCCGAATGACTCACTAGCCAGATGTTTTTTTTTATTTACAACAAAAATCACCTGCCTATTTAAAATACGACAGAACTTTCCCTCCAACCTAATATGTCTTCTAAATCTTCTAGCACCACAATATTTATGTTAATAAATTAGTTTTTAGTTGCCATTAAGTTGCAGATACGAGTGGTGCATTTCCACCAAAGACTATTGTGCGAGTTATTAAATGTTAAACATATAGTTGAACTTTGAAGTTCTTTCTTGGTGTAATGAGAAAGAGTTATGATAGTTGAGATACCAAATGAGAGAAGTTATCCATATTTGCTAATTGTGTGATTCTTAATTATATCATTTTTGTAGTTTCGGTCACTGGCATAGTTAGCTCTGAGGGGGCCCTGTATCAAAATTCCTTCAGGGCCCTTTTTTAGATATAAGAGCCCTGAAAGTGGAACTAATTATAATTGTTGGGCCCCTGTAGCTTGGGGGCTTCGTATCATGGACATGGCTGATACTGCAGTAGCTACGCCCCTGGTTTTGGTATAATGTTAACTAAAAAAACCTGACCTAATGACATTATGCTTGATCTTTGATTAGTATCAGTTTTAAAAAATTGGATAAATGTATATCAAGTATATAAATACTTAAAAATATTAATTTCAATATTTTTTTAAATATTGACCTAGATATTTAGTTGTGTGTTACTTTTTCAGACATTTGTATTGCTTTTTATATTTGCAAATAGACAAATAAAGCGATTTTCTTTGAAATCTAAATCTGGTCCACACATTCCTGTTGCTCAAGATGCACCAAAAGTAAGTCTTGTTTTTTTAAAAAAAGCTTTGTTCAAATTTTTTGTAAGCCTTTAAATTTCCCCTCTCTTTCCTCAAAATAATTAAATGATTTGTTGGTGCTATGGATATAATGCTCATTTCCTTAGGTCAATGCAAAAAATTCAAAATACTATACTTAATCCTCTTAAAATTTTACAATAGATTGGGGGGGGGGGATACACTATGTATTTACAAACCATACCATTTACTAAACCATTTTCAATTTTTGTTTATGGTTCTGATTTTGAATTCTGTAGTACAGCACATTTTAGCCTAGTTTTATTTACTACCTTTAATTATTCATACTAAATTAAAATACCTTACCACATGATAACTCATCAATGGTTATCATACATTATTTATTGATTTGTGGAGCATCTCTATAAAATAATGATTGCATAACAAACTATTATATGTTAATAAAACATTTATTTTTATACTGTTTACTACAAAGTCTCTGAATAGCTGTCTAATAGAAGATTGGTTATGTGATTGTGCATCTTATTTTGAGACCAAAAATCTTTTATCTAATTTAACTAAATATCTCTTTATGTGTGTGGTTAGATTGCATTTAAATAAGGAAAATTATACATGGATCTACCTCTAAATTAAATGATATCTATCTCAAGTTTGGTTCAAAATAGTTGCATGCCATTGCTTGAGTTGACTTTGTTAATATTTTTGTTTGAAAATAAAAAGCACTAAAACTCCAGGATGCAGAAAAGAAAGGAGTTTAAAAAATAAACTCGATAAATAGTATCATTACTTTTTGGTTTTTGTGTGTTATTGGTATTTTAGTAAAAAATAAAAAGAGGAAGGTAATCTTGTAATGTAAGACTAAGTTCATAAGTTTTAATGACAGACAAAGCATTTATCATATGAAACAGAGTTTTATATAATTTAAAAATAAAAAGTATTTAAACACCAATGTGTTACAATACCAGTGTATTATGATTGCAACATTTGAACTGTAGGGTGATGTGTGCTATTAACATTTTTACATTTGTTTGTGTATAAGTTTGTATATAGCCATTAATAAAGATGATGTGTGTACAATGGCTCTCTTAATTTTGTGTTAAGTTAGGCATTAAGTTGCTTATCCCTTAGCAAGTGATAAAACATTCTTGGTTTCAGGAATGGGTGAGATTTGGCTTAAAACAGTTGGTTAAAGAGTCTCTAAAGGTACAATAGAACCTGTTTTTGTACAGTAGATAGGGACCGCATGAAAACAACAGCACAAAAAAAAAGTATTCGAAAATTTCATAAATTCTTACATAAAACAAATAAATTCGTCAAAATACCACAGAAAATTTTTTTTTTGCAGTGGAGAGGGATCGCATAAAAAAATTCACACTTAGAAAATACGCCAATCATTTACAAAATTTATGAGAAAGTATTTCTGTGACAAAATAAATAATTAAATAAAACACATGGAAACATTTTAAATTATTTAGTTTTGCATTGTATACATGGAAAAAATTTTCAAAATGCACATACATAATTCACTGCTACTTATTGTCCAAAGTTCTCATCTTCTTGTGATGAATTAGTTCAAAATCGTTTCGTCCCTTGAAGATAAAATTTCAATTCATTTATTTTTTGGCATAATAAAGTAAGATATAAGTTTTTGCGACGAAGGTCAGTTGGTTAGATACTTGTAAATGTCAGGATAACTAGATATGCGTGATCAAAGTTCTTTTTAAAATTTCATACTTCTTTCAGAATTGGTATCTATTTTAAGAAAATGCTTTCCCAATTTGTTGGAAAACTGTATTCGTGCATTTATTTTATCTGTTGTCAAAGAATCCTGTTTTTCTTGTCCATCTACATAATCTGTCAAATTATGGATAATGCCGCAGTCATTTAAAGTTTTGTCTTCAATCAAGTGAGGGCTGCTAGCACATTGAGAGAAAGCAACTGAATATGCATTGATAGGAGACTTTTATAACAAATGAAGAGAGCATCTTGAAGTGTATATATGTACATTGTGCAGTGACGTAGTGTACACCCCCACAACCCTGGGACTGTAAGGGGCCCAAGGCATGACTGATGTCTTCTATGTATTTACCTACTTTACAAAGTAAAGGCAAAACCTGACTGCAGGGATTCCCTAACATTCTCTGTTACGCCATTGGTATATTGATATATAGCATTATAGTGGCACAAAAGCCATTGAAGTTCATGTACTGCATAAAAAAAAGATTGCACAGAAGAATTGCAAAATAAATCAAACAAAAATAAAATTACATAAAAAAAGACCACACAAAAATAGGTTCTATTGTAATCAGTGCTGAAATATTAAGAGAGTAAAATAAAGATTCTGTCATAAGTTCAGTAGTTGGATGGCTTGAAATAAGTTTTCAATTTGGAGTAAGTTCCAGAGGTTTGTTTTATGATGTTTTTACTTCCTTTTGAGAGACAATGGACTATATTGTGAAAGTTGTACAACTCTATTATTAAACTAGTTCAAAGAACTGAATATATAAATGAAATAGCTAGTTAAGAGAAAGCAAGAATATTGGTTTCTTTGATTGCTTTAAATCTATTTTTGGACCTTTGTAACTAACGATTCAAGCATGTTGGACAATATATTGGAGAAAGACTATGAAATGTCAACTTACCAGTGTCCATAAGGGATACCCTACTATTGCCAAAAAAAAAAAAAAAACTATTCAGCTATGAAATTGTTGTTCATACAGTTTTGTCTTCTAATGCAGTGGTTCTTAAACTTTAGATTGTCATGGCCCCCCTTTATGTATCAGCTTGACATCACTGACCCCCAAGATTTTGAACACACCTCCCTGATTCCCGACACATGGCTGACTGGTATAAAGGTTCCTGAATAATCCCAAGACTTCCCCTGCTGTTTATATACTGACTTTTTTAACTACACCTTTTTTCCCCTTTAAGAAAACAGTAAACATCTACTTAAAAATACATTGAAATATTAATTTAATACTAACTGAATTAATGTTCTTGATCAAAATACATGTTCTAGTAAAGTATTTTAACTGGGACAATTTAGTGATTTACTCTAGGATGGCACATCCTTTAATTTTTCCACAAGATCTTTCAGAGTTTGTAAAAGAGAGAAATCTTAAATTTAAATGGCACATCTTTCAGTTTTACCATGAGGCTTTACAGAGTCTATAAAAGAGGGAAATGACTTCATGGGTCCATGGACCACAGTTTAAAAACCCCTGCTCTACACTGTAATTGCAAACGATTTCATCAATTTACTGCACTAATTTATAAAAGGATGGGGGATTGTTCCATGTTGCCATAAGGTAAGAAAATAACTAGAGTGGCCGAACCATGCCACTATCCTTTCCTTATCGCTGTTGGTTACCAGTTCAAGACACTGCCGGTCCGCAGGTGGTGGTTAATGGAAAGATTCGCCAACATTGGTGTAGCTAGTCCTGAGTGGGCCATGTATCAAAATTCCTTGGGGGCTCTTTTGGGGGGGCCCTTAACATTTTATTGTTTTTTTGTTTATGCATTTTGGGGCCCCATACATTAATACTCCTGCTCCTCAAACAGCAAAAACAAAGGAAGGGGAAAAAGTAACAAGGCAAAATCCTTCCCTTTATAACCAAACTGTCAAGCTAAGATTGGAGAGGGGAAGGGTTCTCTGGAAATAGGGGTGCATAACAATTTGAAGTGCCTAGGGTGCTGGGGAGGTTAAAAAGTAGCCCTGATTTGAATGTGAAGAGGTATTGTCTAAAAGCGATACCTCTTCACATCTGAATCAGCTCATTGGTGTAAGCTTTTTGCTTGCAAGTGCTTTCTGACTTCTGGAACAAAATGTTCATGGAACCATCACAGAATGCTATCCTTTATCATTCATGTCCCCTCTTGATTGAAATAAACAACCAGTACAATTTTCTGTAACTTTAAATGAGCCGGGTTTTTTTAGACTTTCAGACCATTACGAGTTTTATTTTATTATCACCTGCAGCATTTTCACATCTCCTTGGTAATATTGTGGCCTGGAGCTAACTTTTCTTTTTGTGAAGTAAATGTTCTTGTTGGGAGACATTTCCATTATTCTGTTTCATTGTTATTGTAAATTTGATCAAGAATCAATTTTATTCATCAATCAATATTTGAAATTTCTCACAAAAAGATTCTGCAGAAGTCGCATCCACATTTAGTAGTTTATCTTCATTTGACTGCCAAAATCCATAGTATTGTTTAGATGAATAATTAAAATCTTCTGATCCTAGTTCTTCCTGTAAGAAATCTTGTTTTTTTTTTGTAACAAATGAGACTTTAAATAACTATATGTATTGCTCTTTATTACACCTTTTTAATAGAGCAGAATCTAATTCTTTGTATGTTGACATTTTCAGACTTTTCCATTTTGAAAGTGCAGATTTGTCATTACAATCTCTTGTGCAAGAACAAAGTTTTCTTTTTTTATTCTTTTTATATTATGTTCAGTTTGTACTCTAATTTGATAATCCTTTGCCAATTTGGTAGGTGGATCTCTGTTATCAAAACAATTTCTAATTTTTGTGTTATATTTAAAACAGTTTCTTTTCATTTCACACCACTCATTTAAACAAGTAAAGGTTCTGCTAACTGACATTGTCCAAGACACAAACACTAAAGGAACGTTTGCGAAAGTGAGAGAAGGCTATTGCACTAACAACATTCCAATCTCTACCATCCTTTTCAAACCCTACTTTGTCAAACAGGTTACAGAGCATTTGATTTGACCTGTAAATACTTCACAATACAAACAGCTAAACTCAACATGTTTCTAATTCACATCAACATTAATTTTACATGCATGTAAAGAGAAAATGTTTCATGAAAAATTTTTGGTTGAGAATCTGGAATGAGCATGTATGATCCATGCACAGATAATCAAGAGTGTACTGTTGTTTTATTTCTCATCTCTAATAAGATTCATACGATATGTCTGTAATAAAAATAATTTGAAATTTTTAAATTTAATTTATACTGTTTTACAAAAAGAAAATTTTAATACATTTTGAATGCTTGTCTTTTTTTTAAGTGTACGAGGAATTAAATGTTTATAGGCTATATTGTATAATAGAAATGAACTAACAAGTGCATTAAAAATATTTTGTAAGCTATTTTTTTTTTTTGGAAAAAATACATGATATTAAATAGGAGTCTAAAGTTTTCTTTCTTTTTTTGTGTAATATTATTGTTAAATAAAATTTTTTGCAATAACCTTTTAATTTTTTTAAAAAAATAAATTACAGAGTATGTTTAGTTTAAAAAGTTATAAATATATATATTTTAGAGTGTCCAAAATGAAATTAACCGAAGACTTGATGTAATAAAATCCATTTCTTATCAGCCGAATCTTCTAAAAAAATCAGATGAGGTTTATTTTACAGCGGAAGCTAACAGTATTCAAAGTAAGTAATGAATTCAAAATTTTCAAACTCTTAATATTTTGTTCACAATGTTATTTCATTGAAAAAATATTTGCTTACAACAAAATTTTTTAAAATCTTGTTTTTATATAAGTAATTAACAAAACAAATACACTTAACAATTTCTGTTAGTATTCTTTTAATATTAAGAAATGCAAGCGAGTTACACTTAATAGATAAAGAATTTTGCTTATTTTTGTAATGGAATTAATGTAATTACAAATGTTTAAAAATAGGAATCATCTATTAATGGAATGAACCACACACATTTTTAAATTTTATAAAAAATTGAAAAAAAAAAAAAAATTAGGGAAGGAATTTCAAAAATAAAATTTTAATAACAACATTTTTATAAGATACTTGTTAGTATAACTACATATTTTTATAAGACTTTTGTTGTATTTTTATAATATAACAATATTCTTCAAAAAGTCTATTACATTATATCTAATTTTAAAAAACTTTACAAACCGAGTAATATATTTAGTAATAGTCATGAAAAATTTTGTGTAAATCAGGCAGTGAAATTATGCTAGGTTACATGATGTATGTTTTTAATATTACTTGTAAATTAATACTATTTAAATTTTCCACAACTGTTCCTTGGAAGATGATAGCCAGTTTATGTTACCTAGTGTTTAAAATTAAATGAATTATCACTCTCCAAATAGCCCAGTTGAAGCTGATTGGTAAACTAGTTATAATAGAAATGCAAATAGCATTTTTAAGCTTCTAAATCCAAAAAAGGTAATTAGCTTAATGTGAACTGAAAGAATCTTAAATTTCTTTTGGTTTCAAATTTCTCACACTGTTATGATTATGTAGAGCAGAGGTTCCCAACCTTTTTTGTCTCATAGACCCCTTGCCTTGTTTTTTGGCTTAGGGTAGACCCTTACTTACCTAATAATGAATTTTTGCAAATTTATTAACTTAAATGACTTTTTGAAAACTGGTATATATAGCTATACTTACTTTAAAAGATTTAAATTTTTAACTCTAATAAACTATAGTGTTTAAAACTTAAGACACACATGTTGATTAAAATTTAATTAATACATAAAATAAATGTTACATAAAGTAACTGAGCAACAAACAAATGCTTTCGATGTTAGGGATGAATCTGATGCTTCATCCATTCTGGTGCTTCCAATATTGCTCTGTGTGTGAGAGAGATATCCATTTCTAAATTTTATTTTAAGATCTTCTTAGTGCCAATTCCAATCAGTTCCTCTTGTAATATGACTCTTTTTTTTCGTGACCATATTAATTCATTGCCTGCTGTGGTATTACCATATTCAAAGCATTCTTAAACCTGGTTTCAAAATCTGAATAAAGGGCATTTAAATGTTGAATGTAGGTTAAAATGTCCTTTTCCTGGTAGATTGTGTGTGACAAATTGAGAAACTAGGTAAATTCGGAACATCCAGTATTATACTCCTTAGCTTAATTCTGGTAAGAAACGCCAAAATGATGGTCCTTGTAACTGCAAATTAACTTCATTAAATTTAGTAAATATGTTAAATAGGTAAATCTGGTTTGTACATGATTAAATTTACTTTTAAATTTAAAGTTGTAATAGGGTTTAATGAGAGTCACTATTGTGTAGACCCCCATTTACACCTCATGGACCCCCAAATTATGTTTTCACTGACGTGGACCCCTTGCAGGTTGTCATAAATCCCTGGGGCCTATATAGACCACTTTGGGAATCACTGATGTGGAGGAAATGACAACTCAATTGTGTGAACCTTGTTGTATGTTAAGAATTCAAAATTATTAAACATCCTGACTTGGTTAAGTGCATAGTTGAATTATACAGAAATAGATAGCTAGAAACATATTCATGAAATAAATAAATACAGTGCCCTTCTCATCAAATCAAAATTACTATTGCTTGGTGTATACTTTTAAGGTATATTATTGTGAAGGATTTTTATTTTTTTAAAAAAAGAAGAGGCTGAAAAACATTTTTTAATTTCAATGTGTTGTTTAAAAGATAAATTTTTATTATGAATATAATGAAAGAAATCAGATTTTCTGTTCATAGTTTAACAATAACTCATGTATAGCAGTTTTCAGAAAATTTGTAATGTGTAACTCAACAGTTATCTTGTAACATAAAGAATCGTTGTCACTTGACCATGGTTCAAAATTACAAGGTTCACCGTCAAAAGCTCTGCAGTAGCTGAATAGTGTGGCACTAATATTCACTCACTCACTGTAACATAAAGAAAAATGCTTAAGTCCATAGAAGGATATTTTAGTAGAAAATGTTTGCATTTATGTTGTACTGATTGACATTTGCTAAGGAACAAGTGGTTTGTGCAAAATTGCATCTCAGACAGCTGACCAATAAAAGTAAATTCAAGTTCAGAGGGCATGGTAGACCAGGATTCTTTATCTGTGTAAAAGATAGTGAATACAAGCTCATGATTTATATAAAAATTCATGCTGTTTAATGTTTGATGAAAATAGTGCTGGATGTTATAAAAGTTTCTTCTCTGAAATTCTGTTTGGTTCTTGCAATAATTAAGAGCTAAATGCCAGCAAAACATCATTTGTATGACTAGGATCGGGGATAAGCAGTTGGACGACTGGAAGTAGGTCGAAAGTGTCACCACTGTAACTGCTGCAATGGGTGTATCAAAGAGTGCCATCTCACAATTAAAGAAGGTTGCTGAAGGTGGAAATGCCTTGCAAAATCATGCTGAGGGCCAAGGTAGGAACACTACTCCTTTAGAGAATCACTATGTAGTCTTGTGGCAAAAAGGAACAGAAATTTCACTCCTGGCAATATAGCTGCAAATCTTGCAACAGCTACTGGTACACATGTTTCAGCAAGAACCATCTCACGATGATTAAATCATGTTGTTTTGTATTCACAGAAGCCTGTTCGTTGCATCCCACTTTAACCACGCCATCATCGAGAGAGATAATGCTAGCGTGAGGAACATGTTTGTTCGGGATCACCAAAATTGGTCTAGAGTGATGTTCTCTGACGAATATCGTTTCAGTGGGACAAGTGATTCTAGCCACCAATTACTGTGGAGAGAGAGTGTGGAACACGTTATGCACAAAAGTTTGTTTGTGAACGTGATCGGTGTGGGCAGGCATCATGCACTATAGCAGAACACTGCTTCACATCTTTGAGCGAGGAAGCGTTACACCTCAACGGTATTGCAGAGAGATTATTCTGGATAATATTTGTATTTATAGGGGTGCTGTAGGTCCAGACTTTCTGTTTATAGACAATAAGCCACAACCACACAGAAGCATTTAAGTATCGGACACATTGCAAAGTGAACATATTCTCTGCACGTAATGGCCTGTTTACTGTCCCAACCTAAATCCTATTGAACATGCCAAGGATGCTCTTGGAAGACATGTTGCATAAAGAACCATCCCTCCCCATGCAGTGCAAGAGCTCAAAACCACCTTTAGACAGGAGTGGGACAATATCACCAAAGGACTCATTGATAGTTTAGAGCATGGTGAACAGATGGAAAATGTACATTAGTGTCCATGGTCAACACACATCTTACTAAGGTACTGATATCTGCATCATTCTGACCTGAAGATCAATCTTTTGTGGCTGTTTGGAAATCATCTAAGGAACATCTTTTTTTTATTTTTAAGTTTTTAATTTTTCGATGTGGTGATATCTGTACCATTTTGCACTATAATAAATGCACATTGTCCCCACTAAATGTACTTAGTTTCATTTCTTCAATCATTGTCTATTCTTAATTATTCCAAAAAACGTAACTGTACCTTAGCAATTGTCAAGCAGTGTAGATTGCCATGATATATAGAATCTTATTAAAAAGTTTTATTAGATGCTTTCCATTTTTTTTAAATTTAAATTTTATTGTTTATTAGCTGTTCATAATGAAAAGTAAACTGTGAAATACCTTAATTTTCTCATATGTAAGATATCTGCAAATGGAAATGCATGAAGTTTATTGTACATTCTGTCTAATCTTAATATTTATGGTGTAAGAAAACAGTATGCATCATTATTTTTGAGAAATTTTAATTGTTTCAAAAATAATTTTGCCAATAATTGAAATTTTTGATATGTTTAGAACCTTGTCATCTCTATCGAATGAAGGCTTTGGATTCTATTTCAAGATTAGGTAAAAAAAAAATCTATTGCTTTTTAAATAGGTATTAAATTACTTTTAAGTTGTATAGAGTAATTTATATGGCAAAGCTCTCTATTATAATACATTAGACTCTACCTATAAAGTATGCCGTTTAGTTCTGGCAACACTTGTAAACTAGTGTAGATAAATAAATATAGAGTTGGAAAGGTACTCAATTACCCTTATTAATCAAGACGTAGTTAAGTGAATTATTTCTTGATAAGATATTAAAATTTTTAGATCCAGATAATAAAATAAAATTTTATATATATATATAGCAATAAATAAATTAAAAAGAAGCTAATAAATCCTAAAACATCTTCAGATCAAACCAAAAAAACCAAGAACATGGAACCATTACAAACCAAAAAAGAGAAATTTAGCTAGAATGGAAAAAACTATTATGATTTCCCGAGCTGTCACTGGCTTAGGACAGTGAGACAGGGTTAAACAGTGTTTTGTGAGATCTCAACCTTCCCCAACAGCGGAAATTTTCGACATAATAGCACATGAGATAATCCAAGGCAAAGGCCCAAACCCACGTGGGTGAATATAACAGCAATAGAATAAATTGGAATAATAAATTACTATAGGAATCCGGGAGAAATAGACAAATATAAATATGTATAAACAAAAAATATTTGCAAGAGAGGTTAAACATGATTGTGACCATAGTTAATAATAATGAAAATGAGCATATATATATACATATACAAGTATACATACAGGGTTTTTTAAAATATTTCACAAAAAAAAAGACATGTTTGGAGAATTGAAATAAGGTAAATTAAGTATAGAAATGTGAATGCAGAAAAATTGTGTGTAATTGCGAGTCTATAAATAAGTGTTAACAACAAATAAGTAAAAAAAGATAGATAATGTCAAGGGAAACAAACATTTTACTATCAGATTTTTTTTTTTGCTATAGATGCTCCAAAGAGCAACCTCCATCAGTGATATAAGGTTCGTAGTGGTAATACATGGATTAGTATACATTAGCAATAATGTCTTGCATGTCATGCACATTTGTAGCAACAATCTGGTGACTAGTTCTTCATCAAACTTCATGGAGTTTTTGTAGACAATACTCTTAATAAGATCCCAGTAGATGAAATCCAAGCATGTCAAATCTAAGGAACATGGTAGCCAAAGAGTAGGTCTACCTTATGCTATTCAATGCATAATTTGAACAGCCACTTCATTTCCATTTTAAACCTTATACTTCAAATTCATGAATTTCATGTATATAGCCTTATGCGTGAATGTATACCAAATTGATGTAATGGTGGATTCTGCTTCCAATCTGTGCAGGTAATGAGGATTAAATCCAGCAAAGTGCTTTCAGTTAGGAATCTAAACAGTGGCTTCTACTGTGGTGCATTTCTGCAACCACATTCCTGTGCTTAATCTGCTTATTTCAGTCCCCTCTCCCTGCCCTTACATTTTTGCCAGATATTTTTGAAATGCTTTGTGTGCATATATAATTACTTAACATCAATTTTAGTTCATTTTAAATTCATCTAATGGTTTTAAGCACTTTTTTATTCTAATGAAGGTAAAAGATATTTAACTTCCAACAAGACATAGTGTAGGAATTTTTAGAATATTTTACATCATATGTAAAATTTTTCTTACTGGTCATATTGTAATAGTGGACAGTTTTTGTTTATCGTATCAAATTAAAATATTGTACTGATCTTTATTAATATATAAATATTTCTGATGTATATATTAGTATATAAATTTTTCCCATTATTATTTTTGTGAATAAATAACTTTTAAACATTATTTCTCTGTAAAATTTTTTTATTCCCTTAATATCTTGGAATATTTCTTGGCTTTTGCATTTCTTGGAATTTTTGTAATATTTTTCATGTGACTGTATTAATCATTAATAGTATTAAATTGTGTTATAGATGCTGCTATTCTTGCAATAGATCCAACCAGAATTAGACCTTTCAATCAAGATTACAGAGTATATTTAGTTCGTCTTTATCAGTGTGGTCTTTTGGGTCAAATAGAAATATCAACAATACATCGATATGCTGATTTATATGAGCTTGCTAGGCATGAACCAGGGGTATGTACATTATTTATATCATTTTTGTAGCTTTAAAGTAATCAAGTTACAAGTATTTTCAATGGTATATTATATTATTTAATGCTTGTATTACAAAAGGTATTTATGCAAAACCATTTTTATCTAGCATTTTATTGAGAATCTTTATTGCAGAAATGGTAGTTAATTGATCATAGATGGGGGTTATTTTTATTATCATGAATTTGAGCCAAAGGTCACTTAGGACCCACCATGTAGAGAAAGTGATGCACATTGAACCTTCCAAGGCTCAGAATCCTCATGTTGACTTGAAAGTTTGGAGAGTAGGGTGCCACAGAGTTCAGGTTTTGTCCATGGTTCAAAATTATGTCTTGCCAAAAGCCCTCATTTTCAAGGTGCAATGTTGATAATTAATCAACCAACCTAATTACATAGTTTTTATGACAATTAATGCATTCAATAAGTGAATAAATCAAATGTGAATTTGTACCTCTCTGTTATTTCTTTATTATTGAGTTACCAAACTAGAGAAATCAATTGTGTGTAAGTTAAATTGCTCAAAGTAAAGCATGAACACAGTATATCAGTTTAGCCTAATATTGTATTACTATAAATTCTTAAAAATACATTTCAATTCAAGTTCCCACCTCAAGTATTGGCAATATGTTATCTATATTTGTTCATAATACAAAATTTACATGCTTTGCTATTTCAATTTAAAAAGAATTTTTATTTTAAAGAAAAATATATTTTTTAATTAGTATATCTTGAAAGATTTTTATTTTAAAATTAAGGCTTTCTTCATCTGTATAAAGTAAAAAAAAAACTAAAAAATTAGAAAAAAAGTCAAATAGGAAAGTGTCTTATAATTTTATATTGATTTATCATATTGTAACATCGCAAGTGCATTATTACACTTCGTTCTTTAATTTAAACCCTTCCATTAATAAATTGCTTTTCACAATAATGTGTATAATCTACATACAAAATTAAAAATGTTTCTTAGAAAAAAAAATGAAGTGTATGGTACTGCACTATATTGAATATTTATGAAAACTAACATTTATTTTTTAATGGCAATTATGGTTTATAATTTAATTGCACAGCTGTCTTTTAACTTAATTCATATCAGTGTATCTTGTTATATTTTTAAGGTATTGTTAATGCATTAAAATTTGTTTAAGTTGCTAATTCAAGTGATTAAAAAATATTTTCAATCTAGGGAATTGGGCTTGCTATAATAATTCTTATGAAAAAATCTTTATATAATGTATGAAATCTTAATCGCAGTTTAATCTTATGTACAGTACAATTTCAAACCAATAGATATATTGTTTTCTCATAGCATAATCATTCCTTTTAAAGAAGAGCCCTCTTTGACTTTAATTTATACTTCAAAATTTTCTCTATTTAATTAAATCAGTTTTATCAAATGTATGACATTTTAAACCCAGTGCCTAAAAACATATTAAGTTCTTAATTTTTTCACTGTACATTATTTTTGAAATTATAGAGTACATTTAAAATTCAGATACCTTTTGCTCCTTAACCCCTTCTGGACAAATGTCCCAAATGTGAGCCAGCATGAAACACCACCAGAGGCGGAATGACTCAAAAACGAGACAACGTGTTTCTTCTCCATAGGCCGAACGACTCACCGGTGCACCAGGCATTTGGAACGTTTTGTAAGCTCAGTTTTTTGGCAATAGATGGCATTCTATGTCCATAAGATTTGAGATACATGGAGATCTGACTTTCTACTCGAAATGAGAGAAATATTACTCACACATGCACATGGTTTTTGTTTTATTAACATAAGGGGAAGAGAATGTTTTCAAATTGAGTGCTTTACAACTGCTCTTAAAAGGAACATGTGGTTTTTGTTTATAGTGAGAGATTTATTTTTGCTAAAGCATATGTGATTTAGGTTTGTAGTATAGTTTTTAATGGATAATTAGATCTGGGGTAAACAAAATTTGTCTTTTTTTTCTTACTTTTTTACAAGGTCGACTTTTACAAATGCTGACAATAAAATGTTTAAATACTTGTACTTAAATAGAAAGTGGCTGAAGTAAATAAAGTATATTAATATGAAATTTATAAAGCATATGACATTCATATAATATACAAAAAAATATTGAACAATGCATTTATATTTCGGTATTTTTATGGACTTAGGCTTACCTACACAAAACCCTCCGGCCTGTGAGTGACACTCATGACAGAAACCTCTGACCCTGGCGATATGCATGAGTTTGTATCTTTCGTCCCGAAAGGGTTAAAAGTATCACCACACCTATAATTAACATTTCTTTGGGTAGCAATTGATTAGTAGGATGTGTGATTAAAAGAGCTTACAATTAAAGAATAAAATAAAGTGCAAAGACCACCTTTTAGTTCTTAGTGTAAAATTTATTCAACTGATCAAGTTATGTAGTAAGTTAAATTATTGATAAAGAAATATTTTGTATCGCAATATTAAGTCAATTGGGAGAAATCAGTATTCCATTGAGTGTAATGTGCAACGTTGAAACTATAGATATTAGGTCAACTTCAGAATTTGATCTACATAGAATAGTTTTGAATGTTGAAAGATCTTAGTAAATTTCAGAAATATATGATAAAGTACAATTCTGTCCGAATTAATTGGGACAAACATGTTTTTCTTGTTTGAGTTAGTACGTTGATTACTAGTGATGTCTCGAACCACCTCAAACCAGTTATGTCTGACTTTAGGTGGTGTGACAGATTGACTTTGACTACAATTTATTCATCTTTGTGTATAAAGAGCTTAAATGTGAGCATTTTAGTGTGGCAACTAGTAATTTCAATTTTACGTTCTGCACAACACATATTACTTTACTTGTTCAAAGATGGATATTACTCCAAGGAACTGTTCTGAAATAAATTGCTCTCAATGAACGCATTGCTACAGTGACATAAGGAAGAGTATTATGGCCTCTCTGCAAAGTCAGGTGTTAGGCCCCAAGCCAGATCTTATAAAGAATACATACTTGGGGTGAGTCGGGCTTTGGGCCCCCTAGAACCAGGGTGCCCCCGTGATGTGGGGGTGTACGTTATGCCACTGCATTGCTATGACAGTGAGAGATGTAACTATGGCAGTTGGTGTGATTGGATTAAGTGTTTCAAGAATTTTAAGAACATTTCAAAATTCTGGATCATTGTCTCAAAAAAGAAAAGAAAAATGTTAGTGCAAGCAGAAAACTGCTGCAAGAATTGATAATTTTTTTATAAGAAATAGCAAAATAAATCCAAGAAAGACAAGCATAGAACTTTGAAGGGATTTATTGAAAAATGGTGTTGAAGTGAGTATTGAAACTGCTTGGAAAAGGCTTCTGGTAGGTCGTCTTGAAGCAACAAAGCTAAGGAAGAAACTACTTCTTACTCAGAAAATGATGAAAAAACATTTAGCATAGGCCAAAAAGTACCGATCATGGACTGTTAATGACTGGAAGAAGGTGATTTTGAGTGATGAAACTTTTATTTGTGCAGGTATACAAATCAAGTGTAGTTAGAAGCACTGAAGTTAAAACTTTGTTACCAGATCATATCTGACAGATTGTAAAACACCTTTTGAAACAGATATTTGAGTTTCTTTTCACACAACAAAAGGTCTGATGAATTCTGTCAAATATATAGAAACATTATGTACTAGGATTGTTCCATTCATGGAAACATTTGATGGAATACTTCAACATGACTTAGCCCCTTATCACAATTCGAAATTGGTCCATACTTTTATGTGAGGAAATAAAATAAAAGTGCTCGATTGGCCTGGAAATTCCCCAGACTTAAATTTTATTCAAAACTGATGGCATATTCTCAAGAATCGTTTTGTTGTGATGAATTGCACAACAACAGAGTAAATGTTGAAAAGGGCTATATTAGTGTGTTTCCAAGATGATGAAATCAAGAATATGTGTGCTGCTCTAGTGGAGTCAATGGGAAGACGTGTTGAAAAGGTCATTTCTGCTAAAGGAAGACATACTTTGTATATTAATATACAGATTTTTTATTCTATTTAAGGTATGTAATGATAAAAAGCTAAGGTTTTAGAAAAAGTCATTTTTTTTTTTCTGGTTGTCCCAATTAAATTGAATTGTATAGTACATTTTTTTTTATACAAAATTTAAACCCAATTTAAAAAAAAATGGAATCAAGTTATTAGTATTGGTTTTATTGGAAGGAGGATGGGGGGAGGGGGGTATGAGCTTGTAAAACTAGTTAAGAGATTAATATTTAATATAACCTATTTAGATTGTTAAAAACAGTTATGTTTAATAGTAGATCACCACAAAAGTATGTTCAATTTTTTCACTGTACTGTTGAAAATAAAGTTAAGGTTTATTTCTCTTGTATTTATTCGTGTTTTTGTTTATAAATTTGATAATCAACATTTATTCTTATTCTCATATTCAAAGCAATTTAGACAGTGACAAATTAACTTGAGTTTTCCTTTTCTGCATATTAATAAAAAGTAAATGTTATTAATAGAAATGTTAATTTTTTCAGAAAAGTTTTAAAATAGTTTTTATAAAAAAAAACATTTGTATTATAAAATTTCTGGGACTATTCTTTCGAATAAACTTTTTTTAATGTGTTTGTTTCAGGAATTTAATGAAGAGCATTTTCTGCAGTTCATTGATTTGATGGTACAGATTCAGTTAAAGTATGTTGCTTAGTTATCATTTTTTTAAAATTGTTATTATGTATAATACTAACTAGTCCTTTTTTAATATTTGTTAAATATTTCCAAATTTTTCTGTATATAATTAGTGGATTATGTGTTAAAAAAGTTTCAAATTTCGTTCAGCGTATTATGCCCTGCCACAGATGGTGTGATAAAAAACATTCTCTATCAGAAAAGCTTACAAAAAAGTTTTGAGATATACCTTTTTGTGTTTTATAAAATAAATTACAGATGGTGCTGAAAGCTTTTGCAACTTGGCTGACGTATTTCAGCTACAATTAGTTTTGTCTAATTACATTCAAGAACTAATTTGGTTCCTCGGAAAGATATTACAGTTGCTAGCGTTGTTTCACATTCTGTCTTGACCTAAGGTGTTTTGTCCTGAAAATATTCAAGTTCATATATCATCATGTTGAAGTGGAGGCATGTAAATTACATGGCTGAACTAAAGGTCATAGAGAAGGCTACCGAGGTAGGAAATCGGGAAACTTCTAGATTGCTTAACATTGAGAAATCAAATATTAAATAGTGGAGAAAAAAAACAAGACTAATTTTGAAAAATGTGACCCAAGACTTTTTAATTATGGACTCAAGGAAGCACATCTTGGTGGGAATGTTAAAAATGCCCTGAAGTCCACACATGCAACTAATACATGCAGGACTGACAAAGAAATTACAGAATTCAGACGTTGGAATCAACAGATATTTTAATCAAAGTTCAGAAATTATGGAAATGGATGCACGATTTTAGAAAAGAATTTTACCAAAAAAATTTTCTGTACAATTTATTACTTATAATTTAAATCATATTGTGTAATTCTTTTTTAAAATTTTTCTGACCCTACTTTGTAGGCAGTATGTATTTTGGATTATTTGCCATAAAAATTGCAATGAATTATATGGTGCTGCGGATTATGCAGCATTTTTTTTTTTTAATTTTTTTCCTAAAAAAAATGGGTTTGCAGAAAAAATACAGTAATTATAAATATTTAATTATAATAATTTTAAGTATTAAAGTTATTATTATTAAACATTAAATATCCTTTGATAATAATCATATTATGAAAAAACAATGATTACTTTTTTTCCTGGTAGCTAATTATTTTTAAAGAAAATAAAACTGAAATTGAGACAATATTAAAATGATTGTTTTATATTTGGTTAGCATATCAAGCAAAGCTTGTAGCAGGCAGCCCACTATCAGCAAAAATGTCTCTTCTGCACATTCCTCTGAATCTACAAGGCATTTTACCAATGGTAAAGTTCCAGCTGTGCCCAGCTGTTTACAAGTGGAGACGTCTATTGAAGACACAAAATCTACATATGAAACGTCCGTGTAGAATATTTCCTTGGTTGTTTATGTTATCTGAGAAACATTTCCTGTTTTTAATAGAATCTTGTTTGTGTTGTATTATGAGTGAACTCAACTGTTGTTTTGTGGTGTGTTTTGAATTATTTTTCACAAAATGTAATTTATTTGTTCATGTTGTCTATGTGCCTTGCACAATTATCCAAAGAATTAGATGGATAACCTTGTATAAAGTGCCCTCCTGTCTGCTCATATGAGCAGTGTTTTTATTCTGTGTATTCAAATGCAATTTAATCATACATAAAAAGTCATTTAAAATATTGGTAATGTAGAGATTTTTTTTTCCTTTTAGAATTGAAATTTTGTTTTGACTTGAAATGTAAAGTTTTTTATAGAATAGCTGAAAATCCCTGAAAGTTAAATCAGTTATTTGATTCTATGCTTGGGGTTTCAGTTTATGTTCATCTTATACTCTTGATAAAATTTTCTCAGTGAAAAATATTTTTGTATCCAAATAGTTTGCTTGTATGACAAACGAGTTAAAAGATTTTATAAATTTTATTACTCAGAATCAAAATGCTTTTCACTATTTTGAAAAAAGTATTTTAAATGCAAATCTTAAATTTTTGTTGATATGGTATTCAGTTTAAGGATTACATTTCAGAATATGATGTGATGAGTGTATCATATTAGCAGTTTTTGCTAGTCCAGAATTCTTAAGTAAAAAGTATGTGACTGTACTTTTTAAATGGTGAGCTTGTTATATTGTTATTACAAAATATAGAAAATGTTTTTGTAAAATTGCAAAATATATCTGTTATATATTTACTTAATGTGACATTTTCTTTTAGCAAAAAAAAATGTGCTTCATAGTTTTTTGTTTGTTTGTTTTTTTGTCACGATATACTTTTAATAATTTAAAAATTGAGTAGAAAAGAAGGGGATGTCCAAATTTCGGCAATGAAAAAAAGATGCAGGCATTATGCTTGGCTATTATTTATATTCTTAGTAATATCTTTTTATCTGTTTGGAATTTTAGATAGAAAATTAGAATGCTGAAATTCTTCAGTTTTTCCCTTTCTGTTACATTTTGCAACTCTCCTTATCTGACCGTTTTATCGGAGAAAGGATTAGACAGATAGATACAAGGTTAAAAAAGATATGCTGCTTACCTTCAGACTTTAATGGACAGATTCCCATTATTGGCACACTTCAAGAATCTCATGGCACAATGGTTGAGAATCATCAGTATAGGATATAAAAAAATTTAATATGAGGTTTAAAAAAATTACAATATTTATGCTTTTTAAAAAACTTTTAGTTACTTTATTAATAATTTTTGAAACTTTGCTCTTATTTTTTGTATAAAATTGTCAAGAAATAAAATACATATCTATTGTTAAAAGAATTAACTTGTATAATTTTTAAAGTATTGTATTAGTATAATTGTAACTTCTGTTTCTAATAACGTCTTTGCTTGTTCTATTTAAGTTTTGACAAATTGAAACATTATTGATTTTTTTCTCATAGTAGAAATATTTCATATATATGTGTTTGTTTGGTTTCTTTTATTGTGTGAGCATTTATATGAATTAATGTACTACTAAAAATAAAATGTTTGCCATTATTTTTAATGTAAAACAGTTTGAGTTTCAGACCTTTGTGATGGTCTAGAATGAATCTGGCTATTTATTCAATGCAATTACAAAAAATTGTCCAAATATTATATGGCAGTACTTGCTATTTATAACAAATTTATTAGAAAGTATTTTACTCAATACTAGAAAAGTATTAAATACTTTTAGGTAAAAGCAGTTGTACCTGTTTTAAAAATTCGTTTCTAGTCATGTAGATGATATAATTTTATTATGAAAATTTTTGAAATATAGCTGTAGTCTTTAATTTTAGATTGATCTTATAATTTTTGTTCCCTTGTTTCTGTTTTTGATTATTTGTTTGAACTTAAGTTGTACATAGTTGTGAAATGGAAGTATATTTTAAAATTTCTTTGTGATTCTGTTTTTAAAGAACACTATACTGTTTTTAGTTTCTTGTTATATTTATAAGAGTTAACTTATTGAATAATATTTAAATTATTATTTTTTGTTGTTGTTTAAGTTTTTCTTATTGTTTGAGATAAAATAATGTATTTATTTTATCTGTTTCAGATCAAACATGTAATTGATACTTATCTATATATCTGGGAAGGTGCTTTATTAAGACTTTAAATGTTTTCTTATTTTTTGTATGATTTTTTAAAATTTCAGTTACCTGGTTATTTTGTTTCTGATTTATTTCTCAATAGGAACAATCTGCTTATTTTCTAGTTTGTACTGAAAATTCTAATAAATATCCTTACTTTATTCTATTTTTTAAATTAAGGGAATTCACACAATAAATGTATAAATTTTTACTTTTTATTTATGTTAAGAATCCTTTTGACATTAAAGTATGGGAAATAAACCTGATAAAATAAATTTATAAACAGATAATTTTTAAAAAATTGATTGACTAAAACAGCTATAAGTAAGTAGTTGAGCTCTGTTTAATTAATTAATATTGAATTCTTTTTTATATGTTATTGGAAACATATTTGAACATTCTATAAATGTGTAGTCTAAAATAGTGTGTTGTAGAATGTAGAAAAAACAATAACTGACAGTTTTCAAGATAAAATGGTTCTATTTTTGAAAATATACTTAAATTCTTTAATATTGCTTTCAATGCATACCTTCTTCTAAATTTCATGAATTAGATCAATTTTGTGCTTCATGTTCTGGTTTTATTGTGAACCGACAGGATAGTTAAACCATTGAATTTTTTTATGTCATAGTATTTTAAAATATTTGGTAAGTTAGTTTAAAAAATATAGTTTTTTTTATAGAAATTTTTATTTGCATTTCATATTGTTTATTTAATGAATATTATTGCTATGACTTTATGTAAACCTATGCAATTTAAAAAGCCCTGGGAAAAGAAATAAAACTGTGGTATGAAACTGGAATTCAGTATATTTAAAAGAATAATTTTTTGGATAACAGCTTGTGTTTATAGTATACACACTGTGTTGCAAGAAAAGTTAGCCAACAGAAAGAAGTATACTGAAATTTTTGTGATATATTATTGAAACTATGCGAGTGATACATGGTTTTCCAACATTTTCAACTCTTATTATTTTAACAATTCATGATATATATTTATATTTTGGTTTAATATGATGTTATAATTTCTTGCATAATTTTTTCAATTCTAAAAGTAACCAGTTGTTAAAAATAAATACTTATAAATTTATTGCTGAATAATCAGAAATATTTTATAAAAATTTTATTTCCTTTATAACATTTTATTGTCTTGTTCTGAAAGTTACTTATAACCGTGATTATCTGCATTAATTGTTGAAAAGTGATTTTCCAAATTTAACATTACTTGAATAATATATATTTCTTTAAAACAAGCTTATACCAATATATCTTAAATGATCACAGAGATGCAGCTTAGATTTTGCTTTCCTCTTTTTCATTGACTTCTCATGTATTAAGAAAACTAATGTTTAATAGCATTTTACTGGTTTGATTACTTCAAAGGGTTTTTTTTTTTGTTGTTGTTGAGGTTCAAAAGGCTAATGTTAGTATAGTGGGGAAGTTTAGTGAGTGGGAGCCAGATCAGGGGATGTCCTTTTCATTTAATACTGGCTCAAAATTATGAGTTAAGCCTTAACCTTTTTGTTGTTTCAAACAGCACTAATAAACAGTCATTTCAAAATATTTTTGGAGTTACTTTGATTGTTCCTTATTTTTCAGTTATCCTAAAATTTAAGCCATTGAAAATCAGAAATTTTGGTTAAGTCAGTCAAACAAAATATGTTTTATTATTTTTTATGTCATTACTTTTATAGTGATTAAACTGAAATTAAGAAAATAGCATAAATATTACATATTTTTATACGACTTAATTTAGGAAGTCCAATTAAATTTACCTTGGAACCCAAATTATGTGTGTCAATTTTTCAAAAAAGATTATGGAATTTTTACATTCAAAGTGAATTAATTGCATTAATTTAATATAAAGGATGTAATCAAAAAGAAAATTATTTACCTAGTGCCATTAGCACAAAATTATTTCTATTTATCTATACTTATTGTTTATTATCTAACAGAAATTATACAATTTTAAAGGTATTTAAAAATTATTTGTTAAATTATATATTTGTGCTACATAAATTTTTTTTTAAATATGATATGTATTTTAAATATTGTACTTTATAGTAGAAAAAAATTGGTATATTATTTGTAGGTATAAAAATTACTTTTTGCTTAAAGAGAGATAAAAATGTGATCCTTGCATGTTTGTATTTATGTGCCATAACATTTTATTTGTGAATTTAAATGTTTAATTATATAAAAAATAATTTGTTTATAGAAATAATTTCCCTGCATTTTAATGTTCGGTGTAATTTTATAAAAAATCATTGAAATATATGATGGTATTCCACTTCAAGAAAAAAGTTAATTATAAAAATTCAGTTTATTTTACTTGACAAATATTTTTATCTATGAGACATAATATAGAAATTAAAAATATGTTGCATGGTAGAGACAGATTTAAGAAGACTGCTTAACTTGTGTAACAAATTTTTTTGTTAATTATGCCAGAAGAAATGCTTTTAGATATTTTTGATCATTTCTGAAATGATTTAGTTTCTTACAAATTTAATTTTTAATAACTTTTAAAAGTCATTCAAAATAAGTAAATTTTGTTTTCAATATGTTCCATCAATATTCAACGTCAGAAATTTTTATTTATTGTATTTTGTACTTTTTTTAAAAAAAATTCTCACTAATTTTGAAAATATCTTAAATATTTAATTAAATAAATTATATTAATTGTATTTTGATATATGTTTCATTATTATGTGCTTTTTCTATTAACAATATTTTTGGAATCTCAAGATTTTATTATCTTATTAATGTACACATAAAATAATTTTTCTTATCTTTTAACGAACTTTTAAAAGGTTTTTTTTTAAAATTAATATGATTAGTATATAATTGAGACTCTGATTAATGTGTAGAATAGAGGGCCTCCCTAGGACTTGGCAATGTTTATCTTGAAGCCAGAATGAATTTGGCTCTTCATTACATTCATCATTACTCTTGGAACATCTATCGCTATATATAGGTGGCTATATCGCTATATATATATATATATCGCTATATTCTGATCACCAAAAAATTGGCTTTGCCAACAGGCTCCTATTCAACACTTTAACCGGCTAAATTCATTATGGTCACATGATAAAGGCAATCGCATGTGCTCCATTGAATCCAAAACAAGCATTAAACTTGAACTTGCTGTTATACTTGTAAAGTATAGATAAAATTTCAAATTTTATAATTGTATTAAGGTGTTCAAATATTTTAAGAAAAAAAAAAGTTTTGATCAAAAATTTTTAATGTTAAAAGAAATCCTATATTAATTGTGAACATTTAAATCAAACATATTTTGTTTACCTAAATGCCTTATTATTGTGACAAATATGTACTTTTTAAAAGAATGTTTTTGCAAAAAGCAAAACCATAATGCTTAAATTAATTGGCTGAAAACACATGATTGTAGTTATTGTGTGACTATGATATCACATAAATTTAGCCCATAAAAAATGATTTATTTAATGTTCTATAAATATAAATTACTGTTACTATATGTTATTGTATATGTATATATATATATATAAAATTCCAGTTGATTTTTTTCTTTTGTTTTATATAAAAGTTAATGTTTTATAAATTATATATATATTTGTTGCTAATGTTATCTATTTTTTGTTAAGTTTGCACTTTGTTTAATTGTATTTCACTTTATGTATGTCAGTTAATTGTTTTTTAAATAATATTCCTCCATCTTCAAATCTTGTGTGTTATTTGTTGAGACTTTTGGGAAGATTGCAATGTGTTCATTAATAGATGTGATTTTTTAGAGTGAGAAATTGTTTGAAATGATTACAAATAAATGTGATTGGATTCATATAAAATTATACAAATATTGGTTGAAATTATTTTGCTGAAATCTTCAAGTAGATATTAGTTATTCAAAGTAACTTGTATGAAAGGAGCCACACATGTTAATTTTTTTGAACTGCCAAATTGCTGGATAATTTTATGTGGGGAAGACGGTGGAGAGAAAGTTGCATGTGAAAAGTTTTAGTGAGAGGTTCACATTCTTGCTAACTTTAAAATGAGGGAACTTGGGGGGACTAATGTATGTTAAATATTTTAATAGTAAAACACAAATAGTTGTAATTATGAGTTACTTATATATAGGCATAAATTTTCATGGATTTACTTCTAAATAATAAAAGTTATGTATAAGAATACCATATTAAAATCAAATAATGTGCAATATTTTCTTTAACTTAATCTCTGAATCTGTTTCTGGAAGAATGCACTGAAACAGTATTTAAATTCTCGAGTTCAAAAGATTGAAGTACACACACACACACAAAATTAGTTTAAAAATGTCATGCAAGTCATGTCAGTGGAANTTTTTTTTTTTTTTAAAATTCTTAGTTAAACAAGTTATTATTTTTTTCCCGACATTATTCCATCTGATATATCACGATAATAAGTGTATCAAGTAAAGTGAACAAAATATGGTACTTATCAGTAAAAAGGATCATGAAGACAACTCATAGAAAACAGACCAAATTTTAGCTTATATTGATTACTATTATTACATACCGGGGGATCCAAAAGTCAGGACGAACTTTAAAAATAAATAATTCGAAAACGAATCAAGATATAAAGATACGATTTGCACCAAATGGATGGAAAGAAAACAGGATTTTGTACAGCAACGAAAAAAAAAATAGTTCTGTTGGAGACCAACAGATGTCGCTATAGTGTTTTATTGCACCAAAAGATAATTTACAAACGAAAAAAATGTTGACAACTTATTACAATATATTACTCAGCTTAGTTACAATTAATTAGTACTACAGTAAAAGTTCAATGTGCTGTCTATTATGCAGAAATACAGCTGTGAGACGAGTCACCACAGCATTTAGTAGTGTTTCTTGCGTCATGGCAGACACATTTTGGTGGATGGCATCTTTCAATGCTGCTTGTGATGCCGGTTGGTCGTGGTACACTTTTGATATCAAGAATCCCCGCAGCCAAAAGTCACAGTGTGTCAGATCGGGAGATCTTGGAGGCGTGATTAAAGTAGTGACTGATAATGCGATCCTCCCCAAATGTTGAGTGTAGCAGGCGTTGCACAGGCAGAGCAATATGCGGTGGGGCTCCATCTTGCATGAAGGTGACTGCTTTGAATGCCTGTCGCGCTTGCTATTCAAGAATAATGTTCTGTAACAGTGCTACACATCGCTGACCAGTGACAGAAACTGTTTCGAAACACGTCTGTGTGACTTTCTGGGGGGAAAAAAATGGATCAATTATGAAATCAGCAGTGAAGCCACACCAGACTGTCATATTAGACTTCACATAACAAAAAACATTAAAATTTGTTTTATGTGGTTTATAAAGTATATATATTAAAAGATGAACCTCTATATAACAAATTTTCCATATAACAGTGTTTAACAAACTGTGGGACGCGCCCCCAGGGGGGCGTGATAACCCTACGAGGGAAGCACGAGCCTTTTGAAAAGTCGAAAACAAAAGATTATCTAAAAAAATTATTAATTTACAGAAAGAAAATACATTCTGACATAGTAAAAAATAAAATATATATTTATACTGATATAATACACTTATCAATATACTAGTACTGTGCAATGTCTTATAATTAATTTAAAAATACTAAGAACAAGTTTAATAATTACCAGTGACTCTATGGGTTTGTTATGTGTTTAATTATATGCAAAAATTAAAACTTATCTCGATAATTTGTACAGTTTATAATAAATCCCTTAAATGCCGATTAAAAATTACGCCCACCATTTAATACGTAGACAAGTGTATGTGGTGTATTGGGGTCGAAGTAAAAAATGAATAAATAAGCAAATCCTTTGAAATAAGTAAATCCTTCACAAACACTGTCAAGGTCCTTTTATTGCATTCCAAAGCCTTCGGAATAATTTTATGGATAGCAGTTCACAGAAAAGATCGTACTTCGAAAAGATGTATATATACATCCAGGGGAATTAACGCACTGGCTGAGCGAGACGTTTATACACACCAGAGGCAAGAGGTTAAAGTCGTATTGTAGCTTTAAAGTCAAATTGTAGTACAATGGAATTCAATACATATTGTTATTGTATGGAGGGGAAGGGGGCGATGAAAATTATGATTGTGAGAATATTGGGTCGCAAATATTTAAAGTTTGAGAAGCACTGCCATATAACGAACTTTTTCTTCGGGATTTAGTGACTTCGTTAAATAGAGGTCCAACAGTATATATTTTTATATGCAGCTTATACGGGATTACAATGCTTTTCCGAAGTGAGACCCGGTAGGTCATTTGGATTGGCTACCCCTGCACTAAAATAAAACTTCGTTCAGAATAAGTCACTACTAAAACGCGCTATCAAGTAGCGTCATTTTTCGAATTCCTAAACCTAAAATCTTTCGCAACTGGAGAAAGTTTGACAAAACCAGTTTTAATACATGTTTAAAAATGATTGAATCTTCGGCTATTTATGCAATTAAATCGATTCCTGTTCTAAAGACGAAATGAAAAAAATATGAGATAATGGGGATAGTTAATATACTTGGTAAAAGAATCAAGATTTTGTGTGCAATAAAAAATTGATGAATCGCGACATTTCTTAGAAAGTCGTACTAATTTGCCACCTCAGATATATTGGTCTTATATTTTGGAAGAAATAAAAGAATTATTGTGTTTTGCTTCATACACCTTAAGTAAATAAATGTTTGACGGACTTAATTCTTGTTATTAAACACTCTATACCGGGGGTATTCAACTTTTTTCACGCCGAGCTGCAAAGACATGACAGTTATTTCATGAGGAGAGTGGAAAAAACATACTATATGACCTAAGTAACATTGACAAACAAAATTGATCAAAATATTAAAACTCATTTTTGGCTTTTATTTTAATACTCTCTATATTAACTTTTCTATCAAACACACACACAAAAGTATTTATTTTTAGGGTTTTTTTACTGAGTTATATGGAATAATTTCTATTTCCTTTTATCTATAACCAAGCTTCTTGCTTACATTATACTATCAAAGAAGTAATCTAAAATAAATTTTTAAGTCAATTCCTATTAGTATTTTATTAAAGATTGAAAATTTGAATGATATAAATATATATATATATATAGTAGGAATTGAAAAAGCCAATTGATCGCAAAATTGATATATTTAATTGCTTGATTAATAGAATTTCATGCAAAATTTTTAATACATCGTTCTCCAATAATTAAATTTCTTAATACAATGGGCCACTCAGAAAAAACCGGTGGGCCGCAGGTTGAGTGTCACTGCTCTATACGATGGAGAAAAAATTCCATTGTTGGTAGTACCGATTGGACGGTTAATATGATTAACAGACATTGTGGCATTACTAAAATAATTCATCAAGTATATTTAGCTATTTCTGATTTACTAATTACTTACTGTGGGATCTGCAGAGAAACGATTTTTAGTGACGATAAATCTATCCTCAGAGTTAAATGATGTTTTACCAAAATGTATTAAAAATATTGTTTTTATATAAAAATGAATAATAATTTACGAAGTGAGTTATCTCTAATACTTTGTTTGGTTTTTGATGCAGAAAATTATTATTTTTGCGTACTCGATTATACTCGATATTTAGATGGCTCTCGTGAGGCAAGATTTTAAGAAGTCCTTTAGATTAAAGGAAGGATTTAACTGGTTTTATGATTCAAAGTTTCTTGAAAAACTTGCTTATTATTCAGTAGATATTTTGGAAAAATCCAGTAATTTAAATATAAAGTCCCCTAATTCTTGCTCTGGTGTAGAAAGACAAAATTACTGCATTTATAACAAGATTGAAACTATGTGTAAGATATTTTCAAATTTATTTTCATATATTTTTCTCTTAATTTTAAAATCACCTGTCCCCTGTAAATGAAATTGAAAAACGTAAAGCTCTATTTTTAATAAT
>BMAV01020628.1:93155-119415 GCA_019973955.1 Trichonephila inaurata madagascariensis | reverse complement strand
GAGTTTGCCAAAAAAAAGCTAAGTATCGGGAAAAGAAAAAAATACCATTTTGTTTTTAAGTCTTTAAGTTCATCTTATGAAAACTCAAATACTACCCGGTAATCTTAGATTTATATTCAATTTTTTTTGACACTGCATTACTTAATTCTAATTTTATTTATTAAAGGAATCAGAGCAGTTATAAATTTATTGGGGATTCAGACGAACGAATTTTGATTATTGATAATGTTTGAGTTTCAATTTTAACGTTAATCAGTTAGTGATAATCCCAAAAAAATGCTTTGAAGTATTGGTTAAAATTTATATATATATATATATATAATTTATTTTTGATCAGAGTAATAAAAAAAATTATATGAAAATTTTTAAGGATATAAAATACGATTCAACTGACAAAATCGGTCAAAAGTCAAAAAAAAATTTTTTAACGTAAATTCTTCATTTTTAAATCTATAGTCTCACAAAATTTAAGAGTTTTTTATGTTAACCCCTAGAGTTATAATAGCATTTATGTTTGTTTTTTTTTTTTTAAAAAACCTCTAAACTTTTTTTTATTTAAAAGCAAAAAAAACACCAGTTTTCTCTTTTTCAAATGCTAAGTCTTAGGGCTTTTCTTTTATAAAAATGCTTTGAAATTTTTTCTAACTATTGCAATTAGTAAATGAAACGTTTCGTTAATTTATAAAAAAAAAGCAATACTTATTTAAAAATAATTAAATTTTAAATCTTTTTTAATAAATTTTTATAAACTATAACATTTATTTTTTCCCTCTTTTTAGTATTATGGTATGAGTATGTTAAAAAAAAAATAATTCTCCCGTTTTGCTTATATTTATATTTAAAATCATTAAATAAAGTAGGATGATAGGCCATTATTAATCTTCTTTAATGAATTTTTCCCATTTTAAAGCTGAAATCAGAAAAGATGCTCACCCCCGGGGTAGCGACCAATGGGCTCAATTCATGAATCACATGATAAAAAAACCGTGTTTTCCATTGAATTCAAAACAAACATTAAACTAATTGTACTTTTTCTTTTGTAAAACTGATAAAATTTCAAATTTCATATTAGGGGAAAGATGTTTAAAAAATTAAAAAAAAAATTCTTTAAAAAAAGTTTTAAAAAAAAACAAATTTTTTTTAACTTTTTTTAAAAAAATATTTTTTTTAATTAATACTTTAAGGAAAGTTTTAAAGAAAATTTGGGAACACGGGCTACTAATAAAAACCCGATATTTTTCCGTACATGATTGGCATGGTTTTAAAGAGGCTAAATCAGTGGTTTACTACAACAGACGCCCTGGAATTTTCCCCCTTTAAAAAAGGGAACCCTCAAATCAGGGGGGGGGGCCCCCCCTTTCCCCCCCGGTTTTTTTTTAAAAAAAAATTTTTCAAAACTCCTTTTTAAAGGAATTTCTCTAAATTATTTTCCTTTGTTTGATGGTGTTGTGAACTTTTCTTTTGAAAAGTTTATATTATTTTTTAATATTTTATTTTCTTGATTAACTTAAGCTCTATGAAAAAACTTACCATATATTTAAAAACCTATACTGGGTTTTTGTCTAGTTCATTTTATTTTTAATAAAATATGATTCATAATAAGCTATTTTCCTGTTTCAGTATTTCGCAATTACCGGTAATATTTCCCCCAATCCTCAATTTTCAAAAGGATTTTTAAACCACTTATAATACCGTATTATTTTCTTGTTCAGAATATTTTTGTATCATATCCGTCATAATGTCAAATTGAACTTTGATAATCCTTGATGATGATGATGAGTTTGGGGTTTTTTTGGCGCAAAGTTTTTTTTGGGTATACCACCAAACATTCATAGGGCTGGGTCTGACGTGAAAAAAAAGTTGGGTGACAAGATGGAGGGGCGAAAATAGAGAAGGATCACTGGGGTACCCCCGGGGCGGCAATGTTTACCCCAAAAATAGTAAAACCCTTTGGGAAAAAGGAAAGATCACTAGGGGTACCTTGGCAGGATACCCCTACCCACCACAGAAAGTGAGCCCCTGAGGGGAGATAGTCACTAAAGGTCCAAAAAAAAATTTATACGCATATGTGTAAGTAGTATGTAGCTTTGTATGAAGAGCATGATAAAGGGCTGGGAAAAATAGCTTTGTATATCTAAAATTTTAATCTATTTTTATTTTTCCTTTGATCAAGCATAGTCAAAATATGAACCATGTATTTTTATTTTATTTTCACCAGGGCCTTTGATTTTATCTCCCATGTGCCCCCATTTCCTCCCAAATGCTAATAATTGACCAAGTCATTTTTCTTAATCTATTTCCTAAATGTCTTCATTTATTGTCTATTTACTTTTTTATATCCTAAAAGGCACGAGTATAAACGGAAATACATTTGTTTGCATTTTAAAAGTAAAACCCTGGTCCTGTCTTTTTCGGAACAGAGAAAGATTGCCAGACAGAGAGGGAAAAAAAAAAAAATACCCATATCGAAACCTAATGAGATCTTGACGGGCGAATCACAGCTCTAGAACTGCAACCATTTCTCCCTTACACGGCAATTTGATTACCAGATATTGACGGAAATGAAACGAAAGGTTGTTGATTTCTTTCTGGATAGCTCTAGCCATAGAAACGGATATTAGTTACAGCAGCGTATAACGTTTTTCCTGGGTAAAATTAAGGTTTAGTGAAGAATAGCAGATTGTGAATCATTGTCACTTAATTAATTTTATTTCGTGTTTTGGTGTTTCTCATGTCATTTGTTTTCAGTTAATTAAATTATTTATTGATCATGATGAATTTCTGTTTATTGTTCGTTTTACATCTTTAAGGTATCCGACTACGTTCGGAACCGTGATTTTACAAAAGCGTATAAATGGATAATATTTATGATATTTAGAGTCACTTAGATTAGAAATTGTATATAAAATTGTTTTAAGAAAATTATTAATAAAAAAAAATATTTAAGTACAATATTTTGACAAAAAAAAGAACACAGAATGACCCATTTTCAAAATATTCTCCTTTTGTGAAAATTGCTTTTCTTATATAAAAATATTTTGCATGTATATAGCTCAGAACTCTGTGCAGAGGCTCAACTAGAATTTTTGAAATACACTGGTGTGCAAAACTTAAGCAACAATGTAAAAATTTGGCAGATAGCCATGACATTGCAGAAAAGGAGGTCTGGAGATCAGTAGAGGGAAAACGTAAGTCAGTACAAACGTCATTCGTATGCAAATATCAGGAACAAAATGTCAGAAGCGATGTGAGCGTACGCAAAACGCGTGATGTCGGCGCGCGCTGCTCAACAGTAGAATGAAATGAAGGACGGAGACGCAATTCACCATATTCTCTGCAAGTCAGTTCGTGAAATATGACTAGAAGAAATCACCTGAACGACTTCACACGTGGAAGAATGATCGGAAAGCTGGAGGAGGGGCGTACTGGCACCAGCGTAGCTGCAGAGTTCGGAATCAACAAAAAGTGTTGTTTCGCGCGCTTTGGGAAAACGTTCCAAACCACAGGTACAGCTGTTAGAAAGGTTGGTGTGGCCGCCGAGGACGACAACTGAAGGGGATGACCGATATATCATCCTGCAGGCGAAAAAGATCGACAGAAGTCAGAAGCGCCATTGTTCAGAAATTCTGTACAGCAACAGGTCGACAAGTGTAGCGGTTTACTGTGTCCAGACGCCTTCACAAAGGGGCCTGTTCGCACGCCGTCCTGAACGCTGCCTCCCGTTGAAAGATGGCCACTGAAGCCACCGTTTACAGTGGGACAGAGAGCAAAAAAACTGGACAACTGATCAATGGAGTCGTGCCCTTTTACGGATGAGAGTCGGTTCAGTACCAGAAGCGATTCTCAACACGGTTTGATTTGGGAGAAAATCGGGACCCAGTTTTATCCCAGTAACACGGAAAGACATCGTTACGGTGGTCCTGGAGTTCTTGTCTGCTGGTATTATGCTGAACGGTGGAACTGAGATTCACATTTTCGACAGAGAGCTGTAACCGGGGAAACGCAGGAGGAGGTACTTCTTCCCCATGTGCATCTTTCTGAGGGGCCATTGACCCAGACTTCATTTTATGGATGACAATGCACGGCCACATCGCACTCTTCTGTTGAGGAGCTGCTGAAAGTGAAGATATCACTCGAATGGATTGGCCAGCGTGCTCCCCAGAATTAAATCCAATCGAACATGTGGGATGCTTTGGGGAGACGTATTGCCACACGCCAATCATCCGGAGAACAACCAACAACTCAAACAGATATTGATTGAGGAATTGGTACTCCTACCTCAAGAGATGTTGCACCAGCTGGTTTTTGAGTATGCGGAGACGGTCAAAACAACCATTGTAGTAAGGGGAGGGCAACACCATATTAAGGAACATCTGCTTGTTGTTCTTCCAGTTGATAGACAATCATGAGTCACGATACTATGCGTTCAAAAAAAGCTTGTTTTGTTGATTCCATACCGTAGGGTTTTTATTCCTTTTCAGCGCTGATGCTTTCGTCATCCTTACGTACATAATACTCTCCTCATTTCAGAATTTCATGTCTCTCAGATGATTTTTCGTGAAGTTATGGCAATAAACCCACCTGTTGCTTAAGTTTTGCACACCAGTGTATATAACTTGGAAGTGGGTTTATCCATGTCTAACGGCAACAGAGGGGAGAAATTTTAACAAAAAACGCCGATAATTATTTCAATGCGTTGAAACTCTGAAAATAATGTGAATTTTTCAAAAAAAAATAGTTCTAACTTTCAGAAGAAGTCTTTACTTTATATAAGCACACACACACAAAATATTATTTTAGAAGCATTTTTTGTAAAAGGAGAACATTTTGAAAATAGGTTATTCTAAGTTACTTTTTTGCCAAAATATTGCATTTAAATACATTTTTTTTTTGTCAAAATATCCTTAAAGCAATTTTATACATATACTCTAATCTAAGTGACACTAAATATCACGAAAATTATCAATTTATACGCTTTTTTAAAATCACGGTTTCGAACACATAGTCGGATACCTTAAACTTTAAATATTTTCAAATATTTTAAATTTATATATATAATATTTTAAAAAAACTCAATTAAATATTTTTAATGATAATGTTCAAGGGCGTAGCAAGATATCTTTTGTGGGGATATTGTGTCCTACATTAATTTTAAATTTTAAAAAATTAATTTTTTTAATTTTATTGTTTATTTTAAGAGTGAAAAGTATTTTCATGTGGGAAGTACAAGAGTTCGAAAATTAATATTTTCTAAAGAGGAGGTATAAAAATAATATATTTTTAGAATTTCAAAGTACACCAATCCTTAATGGATGAGATGAGGTATAAATTCCTCATATCACCATCACTATCTCACTGATAGTGCTAAGTACTTGCTCTTTATTAAAAATATATTCAGCTACTTTGTAATACGTTCTGATAATTTAAACCAACGATTTTCCCCAAATTTGCTCTTAGCATAGTTTTTTATTTTTTTAACTATCAAACCTTTTTTAAATTTTGAAACCGACGACCAATTACTTAAGCCCAGCTGAAATAAAGGAGAAATTGTGTTCCGATCTACCAATGTAATTCGTGCATGTAGATTTAATCAATGTAAATTTAAAATAAAAGGATGTACCTGAAATATTGTGATATCTTTTATTTTTTTTTATGAACCATTGTTTAACCTACGAAATGCAATTTTTAGAAAATTTAAAAAAAATTAAATCTTGTTATTTTTAAAAGGATGCATTGATTCTGTTACAAATATGCAGTGGTTTCATGTTCAAAAAGCGTTATGTAAGTATTCCAGAAGGTACTTGTATACACTTATTGATATAATTATATAGGAAAAAAAATGGTTAAATAAAGGAAGAAAAGTTTTTTGACTGAACTATTTCGTCTAAAAAATATTTAACTGACTATGTTTAAATTCTGTTTTTTAATTTAGTTTTGTTTTAATTAAACAGTGCTTCTCAAACTCAATACTGGACTCAATATTTGATCATCACTTTCACGCACCCCCATACAATAACATTATATTGAATTCAATAATATTATACTTTTACACTAAAGCTACAGTACGACTTTATCCACTTATGTGCTACCGACGTATATAAACGTCTTGCCCACCCAAAACATTAATCTTCTGTACGTATATATACGTCTTTCTAATGTACGATTTTTTTTGTGCACTGCTATCCATAAAATTATTTCTAAAGCTTTTTAATACAATACAGGAACATTGACAGTCTTTGCAAGGGATTTACTTATTTCAGAGGATTTTGCTTATATATTCCATTTCTTCTCACCCCCCCCCCCTCCCAAAAAAAAACATCAAAATACGCGCGACTACATGGAAGACCGCGGCATTGAGGACCGAACCGCGTAACTTTTAATCGGCAGTTAAGGAATTAATTATAAACCGTACAAATCATCAATATAAGTGTTAATACAAGCCCATGGGGTCACTGGTAGTTATCAAACTTGTTCTTAGTATTGTTAAATTAATAATGAAATACATTTTGCAGTACAGATACCTAAATAAATTGTAAAATATCGCCTGTAGCATTGATATATTTGCAAGTGTAATGTATCAGTGTAGATGTGTATTTTATTTTTCATTATGTCAGAATGTATCTTATAAATACTTTCAGTAAATTAGTAACTTTTTAAAATAATATTTTGTTCTTGACTTTTCAATATGTTCGTGCCCCCTTGTAGAGTTGTCACGCCGCCTAAGGGGGGCCCGCCTCACAGTTTGAGAAACGCTGAATTAAATGATTTGAACAATTAGTAGTGTAATCATAATATATATATAGTGTGTCGCCCTAAAGGTCATTTGTAGGCCAAGAGAAAATACTCTTGAGTAACGTCAAAAGATTAGGTGTGATTTTTGCAGATAAAGTGCTATACAAATGTAACCAACTAGCCAAATTTGATAGCATAAATAAAGAAGGCCTTATAAAACTTCAGAATATTATAGGAGAAAAGTTTATTAACTCCTAGAGGTATCTTCGAAATTTGTATAAACGTGGTACCGAATTACGAATTGTAATTGCTGCATTCCATATTTTTTTGATTTTTCAATATATGTTATTGTAGATTTATTCGATTTTATTTTTGTTCTTTAAACTTTTAAAAAGAACGCGCCTGTAATTACTAGAATATTCTAAAATAAGTTAAGAATTATTGTGAAATAAAATATCTGTTGACTTCTTGAATCTATTTTTACATTTGAAAACTCATAAATCGCATGTTTTGCAAACGGCTTGCTCTAAACCAAAACGAAGGCTATGAATGATTAACTTCGTAGTTATGAACCTTGGTCAAGTGAACGGACGACAACTGAGCTAACGTTTTACTCTTCTAACTTTCACACACACCAATCAGAAGACTTCGAGTGGGGCCCAATTTAACACGCATCAACCACTCTACACGGAATGTCTTGAGTGGCATCAGGATTCAACAACAAGGAACTTGCCATATTAACCACGCATTTGAATGAACATTTATACATATGTAACCCACCACAAAGCTCGAGATACCATAAGCTATGATAGCAGGTCATATTTGGTTCATAGTAAGATCTCGTTTGCGGTCTAACGGCATCTGAATAATGGCTGAGTTCGTGGCATTCATCTTCCTTCAAGGATTGTCCAGTGTCCTTCACCAGATGCCAGAGAGATAGCATCCAACCACCACTGCTCGCAGCAGCCAACATGTTCTGCAAGTATGTATCTGGTTATCATTCTATCTTGTTCTCACCAATCGAACATATCCAACATGCCATTTGGATGCTCTGCTACTGCCATGTTCAGAAGACAAACTGTAGCAAATGGGTGACATGGAAGTGAGAGCCATCCCCCATGACAGCATTCGTTTTTCTGTAACTTTTAATCTAAACGCGTTGGTCCTTTCATCTGCGATTCTAACATTGTAATCTCTCTTTGCATCAACAGTATTATTTCAAAATAAGTATTTTTTACTTATTGTTTATTGCTGTATCTCCCCGTTTGTTGAGTTTCATCACTTTCTGGCCACTCCTTCTTGTGTTGTATTTCCAGTGCCACGTAGTGCACGGCAGATGTAAAAGCAATTGTAAAAAATGTATGATTTTTAGTGCAAAAATATTTTGTTCTATTTTAAATAATATTTAAAATAGAAAATTATGTTTCTTATAAGAATTTCCATTCACATTTAAAAATAAACTGAGAGAAATATTTTGCAGTAACGAGTCATCAAAAGATCATAAGAAATAATTTAATTTTCAATGGAATTACTTAAATGCTTGCTTAGAATGCTTTTAAACAATGTTCCAGTAATACAAATTTTAAATAAAATATATATTTTTTTAAAAAAAAATGATCTACATGTTTCTTTATCACACCAGAAATATTTATTTTTAAAGTATCAGTTCTTTAAAATAAATATTGAAAAGCAAGACCATTGCAATCTTATAAAATCTATCATTTTGGCAATAAGACATTTGTATTTAATAATAAACCAGGAACAACCATCCTTAGGATATCCTAAGAGGCGATTTGTTCTCCATAGAATATTGGATTTATGTATAACTTAAAGTCAAATATTATGACAATATCTCAATGCAATTACTTGTGCTATGGCTGTGGAAATATATGTACCAAAACACATTATTTTGGCACATTTTTTTCAAATCTAAGTCAAAAATCTCAAGATGTCAATGAATAACATAAATTTCCATTTCATATATTTCTTTTAAAATTCCCCTTGGAAAACGTATGAATGAGAGGCATTATCACACAAGGAAACCACATATAAAAATATTTTCAGGTATCCGACTACGTTCGGAACCGTGATTTTGCAGAAGCGTATAAATTGATAATATTTTTGATATTTAGTGTCACTTAGATTAGAATACATGTATAAAAGTGTTTTAAGGACATTATGACGAAAAAAATTATTTAATCACAATATTTTAACAAAACAAATTAACTTAGATTAACCTTTTTTCCAAATGTGTTCTCCTTTTGTAAACAATGCTTCTATTGTATTAATATTTTGTCTGTATATAGCTCAGACCTCTTTACAGAGGCCAACTAGAATTTTTGAAGCGCATAACTTGGAAGCCGGTTTATCCATGTTTTACGAAAACAGACGTGAGAAGTTTTAAGAAAATACGCCGATAATTATTTCAAATGGTTGTAACTCTGAAAATAATTTGACTTTTTCAAAAATAATAGTTGAGCCACTGTACAGAGGTCGAGTTATATGGAGGCAAAATATTAATACAATAGAAGCATTTTTTACAAAAGGACAACATTTGGAATAAAGGTTACTCTAAGTTAATTTTTTGCCAAAATATTGTAATTAAATACTTTTTTTCTTCATAATGTCCTTAAAACAATTTTATACATTTATTCTAATCTAAGTGACACTAAATATCATAAATATTATCCATCTACACGCTTTTGTAAAATCACGGTTCCGAACGTAATCGGATACTTAACAGGAAAAAAATAAATATTTATGACTTCATTTTTTCCCCTGAAAAATAAGAAATTTGAAAGAAATGAATTAATAATTTTAAATGCTCTCGCTCCATGTCCCATTTAAAAACTAAGTTGTTTTCTATAATAACATAGTTAAAGGTCCCAAATCTTAATGTGGAAGAGTTTTCTTTAATTATTGGCTGCTATTTAATTATGAAAATAATGAACATCTATTCAAGTGTGTAAAAATATTTGAAAACACTTTATTTATCATTAATTAAGAAGAGATCCAATAGGCGTAGCTTTTTCTAACATGTTGCAGTAATTAGGAATTGAAATTTATTAAATAAAAACATAAGTTTTTAATAACCCGTAACTTTAAATTTAATTAAGAATATTTTATCACCTGATGTTTCAATTGATGCCTTGAAAATTAAATTCCAAGAATTTTATCCATAGAATATAACAATATTTTCATTTCGTTATAAAAAATTTAATTATTAATTACAAGAGGTAAAATAATCCCTGGCCATCTACCGGCGGATCAATCCCCATTGTACAAATTATACAACTGTTTATACTCCTTGTTCAAATTGTAAAACTGTAATTTAGATGTAATACGTAGATTTATTTATATGTTCTTTTTTTGCAAAATTAATTCTTTGTGCCTCTTTTTAGTTAAATTCATTCCTGAAATTGCATTGGTCAACTCGTCATTAATAAAACCCTCAGATTTTGATAAACCTGCAGCCCTTGCTGCTTTCTGGAAAGCTCCATTTATTGTTAATTGATCTCCGCATGCGACTATACCTTTCTTTTAACGCAGTGATTCCACTCCAGGCAATCTTTGCGATATTTTTCTGTGAGAGCTCTCAATAATGTACTATCGCTTCCGTATTGGTGACATTATGTGAAACGAATGACATAGTTGCCAATTCAACGCGTATGATACATGCGAAATCGGGGTTGCCAATTTGGCGAGTTATATTGAATTTTGGCATTGTGGCAGTAATACGAAAGAAATTTATTACAGCATCATGAATATTTTTTTTACATATATAGAGACAAAATTTAAAAGTTCTCGATTCTTAAAATCACACAGTTGTTTATTTTTCATTTTAAGTGAATTTTTCTACAATGTATAGTAAGAACAAATAATTTATCTTAGTAAGGTAGTTTTAGGTATGCAATGGTTCCGAGAAATGACACTAACACGAACTAAAATAGAAATTTGTTTAAAAGAAAGAAAAAAATATTTTTATTTTTTGCTTCCTACTTATTTTCCAGTTGTTGTTGTTTTTTAACATTTGCTTAGAAATACAGAAGTATAAAATGTTGTAACTATCTAGAGCGAAACAATTTCCATTTGCTCTAGACTTATACTTCAAATAAACAAACATTGATATATTCTTCGTATCTTTAGATGGAATTCTAGGTAAACATTATATTTCGATTTGCTGACGACATTCCCAGTAAAATAATAACTGTTTACATATTTCTTTCACGAACTTATTGCCTCGTTTTCTTTATATGCATTTCTTAAACAAATATGCTGCTCCCAGGTAAATCATAAACTTATCTTTTTTCTTTTTTGTAATGGATATATATAAATTTATGGATGAGTTATGAACCCTTTAGGTGAACAAATGTTTCAAAATGTTCCATAAGAAGGGCATATTTTTTATTGCATATAACTAATTATAATACTTAACCGAATGTGAAAATGGAAGAGCATTATTTCAATCTTCAATTTCAAAGTTTTCACAGCACTTTTTTTTTATTTTATAACTGTGGAATACAAAAAAAAAGTTGTTTGCTTTTTATAAGTACACTCTGCATGATATGAAGAATATTTCATATAACTTCAAAAATAATTTCTCTCATACTTACTAAAATATTTCATGTGTGCTTTTCTTTTTCAAACGGTTGAGGATTTTGTGTGTGCATATGTATATGCACACACAATTTGAGGCACGGTGCAATACCAATTCTTACAATGCAATGAGAACAAAGATAATATTGCCTTGCCATATTTGGATTCTCATTCCGTTTTCATTTCTTTTCAAGCAACAAATTGCATATTTCCTTATCAACTCTTCTCTTATTTTTTATCGAATATCTTCAAGAATCTAAACCCCTCAGAGGGCTCACCTCCCTTAGGTGGGTACGGGTGTCACAATCCAGAGGTACCCTAGTGATCTTTTCCTTTTCCCAAGGGGTTTACTATCTTTGGTAAACACGGGTGTCACGACCCCGGGGTACCCCAGTGATCCTTCTCTATTTTGACCCTCCATCTTGTCATCCAATTTCTCCTTTTCTTCTTTTCCCGTCCAGACCACAGACCTATGAATGTTTGACGCAGTATAGCCAAAACTGGCTCTTGCGCCATAAAACACCAAACTCAACTCAACACAAGAATCTAAATCAGGGATTCCCAAAATGGTCTATATGGACCCCCAGGGATCTATGACGACCTGCAAGGGGTCCACGTCAGCAAAAAAATAACTTGGGGTGCATGAGGTGTAACAGAGGGTCTATCATAATGGCTCTCATTAAACCAAATCGTGACTTTAATTTTAAAATAAAGTTTAATCAATTGGAAACCAAATTTTACCTGTTTAATAGATTTGTTTACCAAATTCAATGAGGTTAATTTGAAATTAAATGGGACAGCATAAGTTTTATTTAAACAAGAATCATTTCATCGTTTCTCTCCAGAGTTCAGCTAAAGAAGTATAATACAGCATGTCCCGAATTTTCTCAATTTGTCACAGACAATCTGGCAGGACGTTTTAATCTACGTTCAATATTTAAATGCCTTTTATTCAGATTTTGAAACTAAATTTGGGAATGATTTGACTATGGTAATACCACAATAAGCAATGAATTCATACGGTCACACTAAGAAAAAAATGTGGCATTACAGTACTAACTGATCGTAATAAGCACTAACAAAGATCTTAAAATTTAGAAATGGATGTCAGAAATTTTAGCTTTAAAATGTTAAACTTGTTATTTGTCCCGAATTGTAGAATATCGTGAGGAAATATTTTTAATTGCTTTTCCTAGTGCGAATGAATTTCAGCACGGTTGCCAATCTCCAAAATAATAATAATATAAAAAAATTTTTAAAAAAAATAGGAAGGAAAAAAAAACTAGACTCTACTAACAGAGGAGATTTAAGGTTAAACCTGACAAGATTGAAAAAAAAACGTTGACAATTTGATAATGTAGCACCAGATTTATCCCTCCCTTTAAAATCATTTGTTTATTGTATAGTTATTTTATTTAGCAGTTTTATTTATTAATAAATTTTTCATTTAATTAATACCAGCTGTCAAAAATATACTTAAGTTGATACATTTGAACAAAATTCAATATTAATTAAGAGGGGTCTATCCCAAACCAAAAAACATGGCAAGGGGTCTATGAGACAAAAAAGTTTGAGAACCTCTGATCTAAATCCCTGGATTCAATAAAAAATTCACCCATCTTCACCACAAAGGAAATCCCGATTGGAAGCATACTAGTACCAAGGACAAACTGTATCGTTTCAAAACACTAGAAATTCATGATCTCACAATAAGTATTGAAAATATGTTCAAATCAAAGATATAAAAAAAAAAAAAAAACATTAGTGCCCGTGAAGTGTACGAGAAAATAGGTTGCAGACAGCTTTCCGAAGCCCTTACAGACTACGAGAAAACTATGTAAGGTCTTAACCCGAAATGCTAATACCTAATTATTACTATTTTTTTTATTTAATATTCATATATCTTGATAACATTTTTTTTTTACCCTTATACACTTGATTATCATCAGTGATGATGATACTTTTCAACATTTTCAATGTAAAATTATGGTTTTTTTCAATTAATACAATTAGTTCACTCTCTCTCTCGATATATATATATATATATATATATATATATGAAATTAATGAAATACTTTCTATTCATCCACTGAAGTACAAATACATTCATTTTTAAATTTGTCGTGGATGACGCTTGATGTTCTTTTTACAATTTTTTCAAATATTAATTCATTAATTAAGTTTTTTTCTTCATTGAAAATTTATTCTGCGTTATTTCTGATGAAGTTACAAATAGTTGCAACAGATGGCGTCATCCAAGTTCAAATATATTTTATAAACTTGATGTGGATGACACAATGTTGATATATTTTTTAAAATGTTAACTCGTTAATTAAATTTAACTAACAGAAATAAAAATTTTCTTTGTTGACCTAAGTAGGGGTTAACTTTATTTTTTTATATTGCTTGTTTTTGCCATCTATTCATAACAATATACAAGGAGTAAAAAGTTTTTGTTCCAGATTCAATTTAAAAATTTGACTAAAGGAATGCTTCTTTTTTTAAAATTCTGTGCATTATTCAAACACACACACACACACACACATATATATATATATATATGAATATAATTATATTATTAATAATGATTGTTACATTTTTAGATATATTGATGACCTAATTGTTTTTGGTAAAAATAATAATTTTAATCCCAATATTAATTTTTATTCTAATTACTTAAATCTAGTTTAAATTAATCATAATCAAATTCACACTAATTACTTGGATGTAACATTGTATACTCAGGATTATAAACTACATAGTAATACTTATGACAAAAGAGTTTCTTTTAATTTTAACATTCTTAAAGTGCCATACTGGATTTCAAATTTATCTATCTCTATAGACAGAAACATTATATTTAACTATATTTATCGTAATAATGAATAAGTTGCAGATAAGTCTACTATATATCTAAATTTTAATAACTTAATTAAACAATGTGTGTATTAAACATGGATATCCTGCTAACTTTCTTTGCAATTATATTTCTAATACCTCTCAGTGAAATGACAATATGTATTTATTATAGCATTTTTAATTAATTATACAGTTACTCAATAGATGGCACCACATGTTTAATAAAATAATAATATTATATTTTATTTAAATATTCTTGTGCATGTCTTGCAGTCTTTTATTTTCTATAAAATTTTATATCAATATTTATTGTTTTTTAAATGTAAATATATATACAGACTTTATATTATGCTAGCATAACTTACTAATATTACTTTTATGTGGTACTGCTTTTACTCTTGTTGTATTTGACGGGAAACATAACATATTGCTATACACACGACGTAAGTTTTTCTATATACTTTATTGCAGCAACTTTAAATATATACTAGTATTTACTAGCAGGCTATAATTTTATCGTTATATTTTAGTGGTATAGTGTATTTCATTTGTATAATATTTAAATTTTTCCTAATGTTATTACTTCCTTTTCCTTTGGCTCAGTAATATAAGCAAATTACAAGTGAAGGTTGGCTAGCCCTAAAACTTGTTTAAACCTGTAATCTTGGTTCCTAAGGCCAGGAGTTTGTTATTGTACTACTGAGGCTAATATTTCCTACTATCTTTATACTAGTTATACTTAGATTTTATAGCTATTTGTATATATATATATATATATTAACATGTACTAAATAACAGTATTTCTGACTTACCGTTGAACAATATGACAAAAATATTACATATATTACACTTCAAAATAGAATAGACACAGCAATATAATAATAAATGCATATATATATATATATATATATATACAAACACTACTATGTAAGAAAAGATAAACTTCGATCTAGAAGCAAGAGCTTCAAAAGGCAAAGGTCTAAAAATAAAAAGGAAAGAAACGAATGAAGCGCTAAATTTGCTAGGACTAGTTTATTCTCTAGTACAGTAACTGACCGAAGATCGTAAAGTAGGATTAATCTAATTTTATGGTTAGTCTTCCACTTTTGTTGAAGAATATATATGTATTAACAGTTTCGAATACAGAACAGTAGAAGCTATGTAAGTATCTAAACTAAACCCCATCAAGAAAACTGACACAGACTACCAAACTTACGATCTATAGCAAACATATATATAATATTTTTAGCTTTCTATTTTATATTTACACTATTACTTTTTAGTGTTCTTTTTTTCACCCGAAAAACAATTTTTTTCTTCTAAAGGTACCACAATGAATTTTCAAGAGCGTTAAGTTGAAGTGACACGTACGTTTTTCGATAAAATATTTCCGTTTGGAATCAAAAGAAAAATGTTCTGACAAACTTGCCATCCTTGCGGAATTCCTAAGCTTTTCAAAAATGCTGAGTCGATGCTATGAAAGAAGAGGTACACAAAGACTCAAAATATTTCATTTGATGGAATCGTGAAGAGGGATTTTAAACGCCCGGATATCAACTTTCATGCGGAACGGCCAAGACTTCCGCGTAAAAAAAAATATTTTAAAATGACATGAAGTAAATTTTTTTTTCAGATTGTATTTTTAGTATCATTGGCAAGTTTAAATGTGAAGAATTATAAGCTTTCAAAATAAAAAGATAGTTCATTACATGCAATTATTTTACTTTGTATATCTGGTTAATTGGTTAAAATTATAAATTCCCAACATTTTTTTGGATAATTCAAATTGAATTAATTCTTTAAATCTCTACCAGAAAAAATTACTTGCATAGAGTATATTGGTTATACCTGTTTTAATTCATTAATTTCTTGGCTAAAAATACTTTTTTCCAAATTAAAAACTGTGTTAAATATAAAAGTCAGAATTAAAAAGATCACATTTTTAGAAGAAAATCAATAATTTTTATACTTATTGTACACAGAAATTGCAGCTGAATTCTTTTTCTAAGAATGAATTTTTAGTTTCTTTATATTGTAAAAATGAATTATTTCACATATCGATCATTGGGATTGCTGTTTGAAAGGTATTTCATGAATCATCATCATGGAATAATGGGGTGTGGTAGTAGGTGTTTCAAACAGTGAACATGTGAATGTACCCACATGCCATGTACATGATGTGTAATACCTAAAAGTACGATGGTGTGGCACGAAAAACGGATCGTACGTCAAAACGTAATGTATCCCACAGGGATTCATTTCACTTTACAGATGATATAATAGTTTTTCTTTTGTCAGAGAACCACATAAAGAGACTTTACAAAAGAGAATATGAATTTCCAACACTTTTTATTTGTATTTATTTTAACATTTAACAAGCGTACCAAGCCAGAGGGACATGGATTGTCACATATTAGTAAAATATGATGTTTGGTAATGATTGTCGTTTCGTTTCGAAGACATGGTGCACTGACATGGATGAGCTGTGGCTGCTGAATAGTACGGTTTCATTCCATAATTCTAGGTGTAATGGTCTGGTAGCCAAAAACTATGATTGTAGCTTTAGAGAAAAGGTGATGCAGAGACTTTAAAGATCTGGAGTTTTATGTAAATGAGATTCTACTTTCCCATATAATTCCTTTCTTGTCCAGTACTCAAGGCGCAATTTATCAACTGCAAAATGTATATCGTACAATCTTTGTGATACTCAGTATGCTTTGCATCAATTTCAAACTATTACATGATGTACTATTTTACTTAGTATGATTCTTAATGAACGGACTGGAATCAGTTTTAAGGATATCCGACAACGTTCGGAACCGTAATTTTACAAAAGCGAATAAATGGATGATATTTATGATATTTAGTATCACTAAGATTAGAAAATGTATATAAAATTGTTTTAAGAATAGTATTACAATAACAAATTATTTAAGTACAATATTTTAACAAAAAATGAACATAGAATAACCAATTTTTAAAATATTCCCCTTTTGTTAAAATTGCTTCTATTATAACAATATTTTGCCTGTATATAGTTTAGACATCTGTACAGAGGCTCAAGTAGAATTTTTGAAATATATAAATGTGAAGTGGGTTTATCCATGTTTTACGGCAAACTCTGAAAACAATAGGAGTTTTCTAAACCTCTTAGTTGAGCCTCTATAGAGATGTCTGAGCTATATAAAGGCGAAATATTATTATAATAGAAGCATTTCTTACAAAACGAGAACATTTTAAAAAAAGTTATTCTAAGTTAATTTTTAGCCGAAATATTGTATTTAAATACTTTTTATTCTCAAAATGTCCTAAAAAAAAAAAATTATATATGTATTCTAATCTAAGTGACACTAAATATCATGAAAATTATCCATTTATGCGCCTTTTTAAAATCACGGTTCCCCGAACGCAGTAGGATACGTTAACGTTAGATGCCACAATGCCATTTCCTTTATGATTTAAAAGTCAATGATTAAATTTATGTGCATCTTTCTTCCTCAGGCAGTCTATTTAATTCAATGCCGCAAAATAATGATGCATGTATAGTTGTACTATGGGATTTAAATAATATTGATGGCTTGAATTATATCACCCTTTTATCGTTTTGTACTTGTTCATTTAAAAAAAAAATGTGTCTTTTATTTTTTAATCACTTTTAAAGATCTTAGACATTGAAACATTGATCAATGAACAAACGTTTTCTACACTGATTCTCATTGTTACCAGGGATCCACTACATGCCCTCTAATATCCCAGAAATCAATTATAACAGCAGCAGAGGCTTGATGGTCTGGGCAGGTATCACGTTGGATTGCCGTACACACACGCGTGTTTTTGAAAAATGGTGAATACTGTTAGTTATAGGGATCAGGTCTTGGAGCCGTATGCTTATATTATTACGGATTCAGTTGGCTCTGATTTTATTTTAAATAGGACAACGTGAGGCCACAGATAATTCCTCTAGTACACAAATATCTGGAGAGTGAGGATATTTAGCTGTTGGATTGACCATTCAAATTTCCACACCTCATTCCTATAGAGCAGAGGTGGTGAACCTGTATGGATCATCGTGCCATTTTTTCCAAAGAAATGCTAAATGAGGTATACACGTGCCATCAAATAATTTTGACTTGTGATTATTGGGAAAATATATAATAAAACTAAATTCTCTAGCAACACAAAATTCTTTATTTACTACAGAAAAATGCATTTTGTATTTAATAGTTGTAAATGTTTTAGTTAAACGTGTAATTCAAATTATACAAAGTAACAATAGTGTGATTTCTGCTGTTGTAGATTAGATGACAAATAAATTCAATTAGGATAGGGGAAGATGTTACTTTTAGCATAACGCATGCTGAATTAGAGTCATCTGCAGAATGGTTTGTTTCTAATCGAATCTTTAATGTCATTCGTCTCTTAAAATAATGACTCGTAGGCATAGGTTGATGAAAATATGGTTAAAATAGCATGAGCTTACTTCTTAAAACAGTTAAACGTATATAGAATCGAATTTAATGTTTCAAAATTTCGTTACTGCCATTTTTACTTATATTTCTTGTTAATCTTTCTGTTTCAATCCTAACTCTTTCCCTGTTTCAATAAAGTTTTCAATCCATATTCAACTAGACTAGAAATATCAATAAGTTACATTTCAAATTCTTCAATTTCCAACATCGAATTGGGGCAAGTTCAGTTTATCAAATGATGTCACATCAGGGTACATAGTAAACGAGCGATTCTGATAATTCTTTGAGCTGAGAAAAAATCTCACTGAAAATTCTTTGATTGAAGAATCAATCGCGGTTGATCGTTTTGATCGGTGGCGTGCCCAAAATAGTGTACCGCGTGCCATCAATGGCACGCGTGTCAATGGTTAGCCATCCCTGCTATAGAGCATGGCTTGGACCCTCTGCGGAGGGCATCGGCAACTCGCAGCTTTCCTCCGAGAACCATCCAAGGGATGAAAACAGAGCTGCTGAACGAATGAGACCTATTGCTACAGAAATTACCTAATTTCAAGTTAGAATAACGATACGAGGACTGAATCTGGTTAAGAGAGGACCTTAAATCCTATTAACAGATTGTTTTTCTTCTAATTTGAAACTGATGTTTCCTACCTTTTGATTTCTATGATTGTTATGAATGTTCCTATTCTAGTGCGTGTGTATTTTAACTGTTAAAAGGTTATTTTTTGACTATATCAACCCTATGTTCCTACCAAATTCTTTCCAATCGCGCGTTCTAGAGATAATGGATCAAATTTGAACATTATTTTGATTTTAAACACTAGTTTATATATATATATATAATATTTTTTTCAAAAAATGCTTTTTCTTTTGCAGAAAATACGAGGAGGAATTATCCTAAATTAAATTTTATTATATTAGATGATTAAAAATAAGTTCACAAAATTAGTTTCTTTTTTTTTTCGTGTTATTAAACACTTGGTATGATAAATAATATAAAGATACAATAAAAAACAGCAACAAAGAAGTAAGGCAAATTTTAAAATTATTGCTAAATAAAGTAATTCTTTATAAATGTAATTATAATGTAACTTTTATAAATGTAGTTACGATGTAACTTTTATAAATGTAGTTATGATGTAACTTCTAAATAAAATTCTTGCTTAAGAAGAGATCAAAGTCTATGTATTGCAATCGTTTCCATTCCCTGCCAATTCATTAAAAAGCCAATCCATTGTTTTCCTTTTACAGTCACTAATTCTATCGTGAGCTATTTTTTCCCAATCTGGATCTTAACCCAATCCATTTCCATCCAAGATGTCATACGCGTAAAAGAAAATAGAAACGCTGCATTTGAATCGTAGTAAAACCTTTATCTGATCGAAACGCGAAAGAAAACGAACGGAAATGTAACAAAAGAAAGGAAGAATCGAAATCGAAACCTAACTAGATTTTGAAGCGGCGAATCAGTGCTGGCGGGAATTTCTTTCGCAGTTCGCCGTTCCTGAAAAGCAATTTGATTACTACGGACGCCAGAAGGGAGGAGAATGCAGGAAATGATATTTTCTTTTTGGATGTCACAGCACAAATAAAAGCACACCAGTTATATCAAGACATTTATGTGTTATTGGGAAAATATTCAATGCCGAATGAAAGATAACTAATTGAATATCAGCCATTGGCCTTGGTAAATTTTAACTGACATTTTCAAAGATTGTTCACCTATTGATATTTAATTTTACCTAGTGTATTTTGTCGACTTGGTGGCTTAGGAATAGCGTACCCACCTCGTAAGCTCAATGTTGCAAGTTCGATCCCGGCTGAGGGCCGCGTTAGCCAAGTGGTCAAGGTATCGAATCATGGCAGGCATGTCATGAGTTCGAACCCAGTACCACTAAAGACCCGCCGTGTAGGGTAGCGATGCACGTTAAATCTGTCGAGAGCTGAAACGTCGTCCCATTCATGTGGTGTGGTAGTTAGGAGAGGGGTGAAAGATCGGGCGTCATCCTCGTCACTTGACCATGGTTCAAATTTACGTGGTCCGTCACCAAAAGTCCTCGTGTAGTTGAACAGTGCGACATTAATATTAACTCACTCACTCGATCCCAGCTGAAATTGATAGATTTTCTGGATGAGAAATTCGTGAGCACGTATATCACATGATTATGTGGCATGTAAAAAACACCTAAAGTATCTCTCTATCTACATATATATATTGTATTATTATATCTTGTAATGGATTGTATTATATTATCTTGTAATGGATTTAGATATTCCTATCCATTACTTTCAATAGGTTTTTGTTCAGTATTATTTATATAAAGGGGGAAGGTTGGCTGGCCAAAAAACATGTTCAACCCTAATTTTATATAAATTGTTTTATATACTAGCTGTGCTCAGTCAGCAATGTTTATAATACTGCAGAATCCATTTTATAATTTTTAATCTCGGTTGCTCATGTGTCTATGTCTATGTCATGTATCTATGAACTATTGTCTATGTGTATTTCGAATTGATTGATCGATGTTTATCTCTCATTTATAAGGAATTAGACTATATATATATATATATATATATATATATATATAAAGGGTATTTAACTTTCTTATATCTAAAACAAAATCTCCTATTTAATATTTGATATTCGATTTCTTCTTTTTTTTTTTTCTTTTTGCATAAAATATTTGAATCTTGTACTAAACAGCTAAAATTATTTTTCAGAGAAGATATTTCAAATATAACAATTCCATTCCAAACTCATTAATTGTATAGTCTTTGTATGTACACACTTTCTAGCTTTCTTTTCTTTCAAAAACATACACTAAAAATATTATTTAGCAGCTCTGGAAATAAGTATACAGTCTAATTAAAATCGAAGTACTTGGTGTTGATTTGTCTCACGAAAAAGATGTGTCGATCGCTTGTTGAATAAAAGCTGTTTTTGAACAAAAAATTATCGGTGAAGAATTCGAAATTTATAATAATCACATAGTAATCTAGTGTAGGTAGTAGAGTAGTAATGTAGAGCTATGATGCAAAACAATTAAGAGAAATAACAACTCATTAACAGAGCAAAAAACATTTTTTTGAAAGTTTGAACGATGACAGGTGTTCGAAATTACAACCAGAAATCGCCTGACAGGCCATACAGTGGTGCTGCATGGAATTCCCTACGTTCTGGAAGATTCCTGGCATGTGACATAAAATCCAGGCAGCGACACAAAATCGAGGAATGAGGTCTTCAACTGAAGGAACAGGTGTCTGGTACACCAAAAAGAACCAGTTAACTCATTAAAGAACCTGTCTCGTGTAACCTTCTGTTCAAATTTGCTAAGGTCGTACGATGTTTAACACACCTTTTCGGGTAACAGTTCCTGATTCAAGCAACACATTGGTGGGAGCAGCCACCCCAGAGCAGCGTGCCAGTTGAGCACAATTCGCAACTCCATACATTATCAGCATGTTGACCAATTCCTCGTTTGCTTACGAGTTCATTCTTTTACCTTGAGAAACGGATTGCAGATGACATTATTGGTATTGCATTATTGGTGTTTGTGCAAAATCTTCCATTAAGCGACATCTAAAGCAAGACTGTCTGGAAGAATTTTACAGAATGTTAGCGTCACTGTCAGACTTGCCAGACGACTTCTGGTCGTCATTTCGAACTCATGTTGTAGTTCAATCGTTAAAAAAAATGTTTTTCGCCACTTTAATATGTTGCTGTTATTTTTCTCTTTATCTTTGTACCATAGCTCACTACTGCGGTATTTGCGATCCTGTATTCCTATACAATTCCATTTCATCTATGTATCCCCTTCAAAACCTGCAAATTTGTCAGCAAATCAGCCGGTATATATATATACTGTAAGGGCGCTACCCTTGGGTGTCCTTCTCCCTGATTATCAGCGTGAGCTAGATGCGTAGGAATAAATGAAGAACTAGGAGCTGACATGATCTTAATATGACTTTATTATGATTTTAAACTTAAACATTTAACAAATTAGATAATAATAATATATGGGTGAGAATATACGATTATTAATCACACAATATATTTATAATAGCGAAATAGCGTAACCGGACCACTATCAATAACAAACTCACCTAATTTCAATTATAATTCTATCACAGATTCGAGTATTAAATAGTCACTCCTACCTTTATGTCGAATGAAGTAGCGATCAATATTATTCTAGTTGCAGTTGGGGTTCACAGGAGTGCAATGGTGTGCACCTTGACCTAAGGGCTCTCTGTCACGGAATTCCTCTGTTGGCTGTCACTTAATCCTTCAAAAACTGTTCAAACTTGAATCACGGACTACCATAACATTCCCCAAATTGCCACACCGCTTACTCTAACTTCTGATATTTAAAAGCTTCCTAATTTGCAGCGTTCCTTCACGCTTCACTTCTTGGGTTTGGTTGCAAAAGAGTTGCCATTAATTCTGACCCCAAAGAGCTGAGCTGAGCCGAGTTTGGTGTTTTATGGCGCAAGAGCCAGTTTTGGCTATACTGTGCCAAACATTCATAGGTCTGTGGTCTGGACGGGAAAAGAAAAGAAATTGGATGGCAAGATGGGACGGGGTCGAAAATAGAGAAGGATCACTGGGGTACCCCGGGGTCGTGACACCCGTGTTTACCAAACATAGTAAACCCTTTGGGAAAAGGAAAAGATCACTAGGGTACCTCGGGATTGTGACACCCGTACCCACCTAAAGAAGGCGAGCACCCTTAGGGGTCCCCAAAGGACATGTTAAAGAAAAGATGCGTGATCCCGTCACAATACATATAGGTAGATATATAATCTAGTTTTTACTCTCGCTAAAGACAATGTTGAGGCTGTTGTCTTTATTAATTTAGCTTCTGTTTTGATATGCCTTTATATTTCGCATGCATATTTGTTAAGGTTGTTTTCGTTTAATGTTAAAGAATAGGACACGAATTTGGAACATTTTTTCAGATATAAAAGAAATGAAAAATTAATATGATATTCTGGCTTCACTATCCTTTAGAGAGCAGTATTTTTTTTATCATAATTCCATTTTTTAACCGAGTTGATTTATTTTTTCTGGTATAAAATGTATTTCTCATTTTTTATTCTATACCATAATGTTAAATAGGCTTTGCCTTCACGTATTAAAACAAAAAAAAGAAAGTATTCACGAATATTTTGAAATTTTTAAAAACACTATATTGTTAAAACCGAGGTGCGAGTTATTATAATATTGCAAATTTCCATGGAAATTTGGGTCATTTTTCCGTCTGAAAATGTGCTTCGCGTTTAGTTAGAGCGCTCGTACTTTACAGTTACTTTACTTTTAAAACAGCCTTAATATGCCGGATGAATTTTTTTGCTTGTTTCAGTCAAACTTTCAGTTAAAAAAAATCTGTATGATATGAGGAGTCAAAACTTTGCTGAAATTGTTTATCTAACATCCATCGAAGAATAAAATGCATTTAAAATACTTTAAGGTATCCGACTACGTTAGGATCCGTGATTTTGCAAAAGCGTATAAATGGTTAATATTTATGATATTTAGAGTCACTTAGATTAGTAAATGTATATAAAAATGGTTTAAGAATAGTATTACAATAAAAATTTATTTAAGTACATTATTTTGACATAAAATGAACATAGAACAACCCATTTTCAAAATATTTTCCTTTTGTGAAAAATACTTCTATTATAATAATATTTTGTCTGCATATAGCTCAGACATCTGTACAGAGGCTCCACTAGAATTTTTGAAATATACAACTTAGAAGTGGATTTATCCATATTTTAATACATCAGAGGGAAGAAAGTTTAAGAAAAAACTCCAATAATTAATTCAATTGGTTGTAACTCTGAAAATAATGTGAAATTTTCAAAAATCATAATTGAGCCTATGTACAGAGGTCTGAACTATATGCAGGCAAAATATTATTATAATAGAGGCATTTTTCACAAAAGGAGAACATTTTGAAAAAAAGGTTATTCTAAGTTAATTTTTAGCCGAAATATTGTATTTAAATAAATTTTTTTTGTCAAAATGTCCTTAAAACAATTTTATATATGTATTCTAATCTAAGTGACACTAAATATCATGAAAATTATCCATTTATGTGCCTTTTTAAAATCACGGTTCCGAACGTAGTCAGATACCTTAATATATAATGAAGAATGTGTGGATGTATTGTATATTATATATATGAGTAAGATACATATATATTCAAACAAATCTGTCATCAAATATTAAAGACAGCAAAGATTAAATTTTTATATAAGGAGCAAATCTATTTTTGAATAAAATTCAATTCTTCCTTCCCCGTTTTAATACATTTCTTTGCTTAGCTTTTGTTAGCTAAAAATACGCTAAGCCTTTTCGCCAGAGATACAGTTTAAAACTGAAAACAAAAAGAAGTAGGTCAAGAAAAACCGAAAAAAGAAAATGAAGGTAGTTTTTCTCCTTTTGTTTCATAACAACGATATGTCAAACAGGCATAGTTTGGCTGACACAAGCCATAGTCTCCGATATCTTTAGATGACATTCCAGATAAATATTTAAATCTTGTGTTTCCCTACAATTTCATGAAAAAGTACGCATGCTTCCTTTTTTTTTTTTTGTCTTATAAACATATTGGTTTATTCTTCCGTACATATTTCTTGAGTAGAAGAGTGCTTAAGAAGAATGTTTGAAACAATTTTTTGCTTCTTGTGGAAAAGAAAGATTGGTACGATAAATACACGTTGGAGCGAAAAATTGTTTCCAAGGAATTGTGCTTTAAGTATTTTGAAAAATCTATACTCTCCTTGTAAGAATCTTCGGTGTTTATGGGCTAGTGGCATCATCAGGAATAGGAATGTTATTTATTGATCTAGTACGCTTATTGTAAATTTAAAAACCGCCATGTTTACCTTATGAGAATTTAGATAAAGCTTATCCATAAAAATGCACATGACAAAGTGAACATATGTTTACTAGTACAATAAGATATGAGGTTATTTTTAAGCTGATAATAATGCAATGTTTGCAATTTTAAAAGAATAAACTTGTGTGTGTGAGTGCTCCTTTGTAAAATTATTTTCAAATTGAAGTGGCTCCTCCTCCCTCTAATAATAAAGAACTCCTACTAAACGTAAGAAAAAAAAATCATATTAAGCATTTTTACAAGCTAAAACACAAATAGCAACGAAATCATCTTGTTTATGTCTTGTTAAACATCTATGGCAGGTTTATTTAATATTATAATTTTTATAATTTTGTTTATGTTCTTGTTAAACATTTATTGCAGGTTTTTTAGTATTATATTTGTAGGAAATATTGTTTTTAAACATGTCTTCGCTTACCAGCTGTTATAAAAATGAATGTTTTTGGAAATAATTTATCATACATATCACTTAAGTAAAAATATATACACACCTAAGCAGATACTGTATATCGAAATGAAACACGTATAATTATTTCTTAATTAGCACTATAAAGCTAAAATTGATCTACAATTTTTATCAAAATTTACTGTGTTTTCAATAGGCTCATGGTTATTGATCATATATCAAGGCAAGCCCTCCAGAGCTAAAATTGATCTACAATGCTTATCAAAGTTTTCTGAGTTTTCAATTGG